>OZ010798.1:20636917-20880516 GCA_963932465.1 Maratus speciosus
ATAATAATTTAATTCGATTTCCGCTCGAATTTTCTTAAATGATTCAGTTTAAAACTCGCCAGGATTGAGTCAGATTCGTAAATTTTGATACAACGAATTTGTTCGCTGCACAACACTAAGTCAAATGTAAAACAATTAAAGGAAACTGCGTAGCATCTGCATTCACCAGATATATGTCTTCCCTCTGTCTACTCCATCATGCAAATGAAAAGATAAAAGTTGCCTTTAAAAAAAGTCAATTATTTCACGGATCTTAATTTCGACAAAAAAATTGAATGAATCATAATTCAAGTTGTAACACAAACTACACTTAAAATAATAATAATAATAATTTTATTCGATTTACGCTCGAATAAATGATTCAGTTTAAAACTCGCCCAGGATTGAGTCAGATTCGTAAATTTTGATACAACGAATTCGTTCGCCGCCCAACACTGAGCCGAATTACAAAACAATTAAAGGAAACTGCGTAGCATCTGCATTTACCAGATATATGTCTTCCCTCTGTCTACTCCATCAAGCAAATGAAAAGATGTTGAAAGATGTTGGCTTTAAAAAAGTCAATTATTTCACGGATCTTAATTTCGTGCCGATAAAAGACGCTCGCTCTTCAGCGAAATAAATCACTCTCTCTCTTTCACCCCCTTCAAGATCTGCCTGTTTCGAAACCCCCTGGAACATCTTTTTATTTTGTTTTATTTTATTTTTTTCCACGGGACCCGGAACTGGCCCATCAAAATGAGAAATGGCGTTGGGGCCCGGGGCGTCAATGTGCAAGCAAACAAGCAGCGCGCAGGGGTAAAACGTTCGATTCAACAAAAGACATGGGCTGAGGGAGGTAAAAATGTTATGATTGGTAAACAAAATATTAGGTGCGTAGAATAGTGTCTGGGGGGGGGGGGGGGGGATAATAAACAAATAAACTGGTTAGAAACTGGGGAATATGATAAACAATGTGTTGTTCTGTTTTCGTTTTGCAGATGTTTGACAAATATTGTATTATTTACAGCTTTGGAGATGCTAAAAGCGCTTATATATCTTTTTCAGGTATTACGAGTTGGATAGCTTTCGGACTGATATTTGTTTGGACGGTTTTCAAGTTCCCTGCTCAACAAACGCGAAACTTTCTGACACATTTTTAAACGTAAATGCATGAAATTGTCAGACCTAACTACTGAAGCGATTTGGAATCTAAATGAGTTTTCCATTTTTTGATCAATAAATTACTTATCGAGTTATAAGTGTTTTTGATCATGTGACAACCAGTTTTTCTTCTATATCGCGTTTCTTTTCTCCCTTCTCGCGGGAAATTCTGTTCGAAACTCACTCTTTGATGGCATTTTTTGAAAGATCTTTTACGTTTACAAAAAAATGAAAAATGCCTTTGGATGACGCAGTTTCTGAATAACAACACCTACCCCATTTTTGAGCGATTCCGAATAAAAATGGATTAAAATTTGTATCATAATGTTGGACCTTTTGGATTTGAGAACTGCCTTAATGCATTTATTTAGATACGGAAAAGATTAAGAATTTGAAAAATGGAAAGCGTTACCTAAACAGTGCTAATAATCTAAACTAAATTGTACGAAAATGTATATATTTTTTCACATTACATCTTCTTTTGTAAAGAAGTCATCGAAACAATTGACATAAATAGAGAAAAAAGACACTTGAGCAAGAAGAAGGTGTGTGAGATATAGAATTTCTCCCATATCAACTCGGACACTATAATCACACTTTACTAAGTTGTCCGCGTTTAAACAAATATTGACGGTTCCAGAAAAAATATTCGAATAAGCGGAGTATTTGATTAAACGAAGAATCATAACTGTAATATTTAATGCGTAATAGAAACACAAAATAACCATCTACGATATACTTAACAGCATAATAAATCGTTAATAGAATAACATACAATAAAAATAAATACAAATGCTAATATAAAGTAAATACGAATTAATTTAAGGTCAGAGTACATACATTTATATGGTTTGCATCACACTTAATGCAGCTCGTTTGAATTGGATCAAAACTTTGCTACTTCTAATTTACGTTACTTATACTGCCTTTAAAAATCGTTTAAAGTGGTTTATTTATATGGAATTTTAAAGTAGTAAATATCGAGTTATCTTTCGAGTGCAAAACATCACAACTACTATCTCGAGTCTCGAAGTGCCATTAAAGCCTGGTTAACAGCAAGAAGTGATGGTGGGGGAGATCAACTTGGGAAAATCATTTGAACTGTCCATTATACACCGAAAATCAATGCAGGAAGAACTGAAAATTTGTTTTCAGCGCAAAGGAACCGAAAATGATAAAAGGTGGAAAGAAATTCCAGCTGAAATCTGCTTTCCGCGCCTATTTTCAAACATCAGTCACAGTTGTTATTCGGTTAAGCGGGCCGTTCGTAAAAGGTATTTGGTTTAAGCAGAGAAAAATAACATAGAAAACCAATAGGAATAAATTCGGTTCCGGAGGATTCTATTCGAATAAGCGGGGAATTCGATTATCCGTGACCCGATTAAGTGGGGAGAACTATACTTACAGACGGTCTCAGAGACCGCACTTTTCCAGTTATAGGTTAATACATTTATTTTGATACGGAAAAAACAAAGAATCTGAACAATGAAAAGTGTTAGAGATAAATTTCCGACTGGGCGAAAAATGTCCGGACCAGGATTCGAACCCGGGACCTCCTGGCTGAAGCCGCCAGTGCTCTGGCATCTGAGCTATCCCGGACGATTCTGGTCGAACTTTTTCACCCAGCTAACCTTTAAGATTAGAACATCTGGTCTGAAACCTGGTTCAGCTCAACAGAATAAATCTCAGGTATTGGAACTCCAGAAATCGCTGGATACGAAATTACACTAGATTAATTTTCACACAATTATTCTAATTGGTAAACAAATCATATTAGAGGTAAATTTCCGACTGGGCGAAAAATGTCCGGACCAGGATTCGAACCCGGGACCTCCTGGCTGGACCCTCCGCCAGGAGGTCCCGGGTTCGAATCCTGGTCCGGACATTTTTCGCCCAGTCGGAAATTTACCTCTAATATGATTTGTTTACCAATTAGAATAATTGTGTGAAAATTAATCTAATGGAAAGTGTTACCTAAACAATGCTAATAATTTAAAATAAATTATACGAAAATTTATATATTTTTCCCCCGTTACATCTTCTTTTGTCAAGAAGTCATCGAAACAATTGAAATAAATCCAGAAAAAAGACACTTGAGCTAGAAGAATAGGGGTGGGGGTGGGATATAGAATTTCTCCCATACCAACTCGGACACTATATTAAATTATCTAGAAACCCACAAGGGAGATGCCCCCCCCAACGATTGCCCATTTTTTGGAAAAGGGGATCACGTGCCGCTAATGAGGTGTGCAATGGGTTGTAGGTGCTGATCATTCGATAGCTCTGATCATTTGGAGAGAAAGTGATCAACCATTTTTCTGCCCATTAAAGGGTATGAGGGCGAAGTGACATGCATGGTTTGGTTTTCAGTTTCTTTTTTCCCCCTTTTCTTTTTTTTTTTCGCCACTTTCGGCTAATTGGGGCGGGTATTGTTCATCTTCGAGCAAAACGGGACACGCATGGTCCACGAATTTCATTTAGGGGTTTTTGATGATCTAATAATGTGAAAGGGAATATCAACGATCACACTAAAATGCCTGATACATTCGTGAACTCATTTTCATTCGTTTCAATATGAATAATTAAAAAAAAAAAGATCGTGTGATCACTGAATCTAGTGAATAAAAATTGTTAGACTTACCGTATTCATCTGCCAAAGAATTTAATAAAGCTTTTCACTTTTTCACTGTCAGACAAACCCGTCAATATACACTAAATTATTCCTCATTTTTTAACAAATAATTACCGTACTCCTAGAAAACATGTTTCATCCGTGAATGTATCCCGAAAATCTGAAAAAGAGGGAGAAATTCCGTTCATTTCTCGTACGCATGCGTATTGGATCTATTAATACCGCGAAATCCGAATTTATTTTTAAAATGAAAAGCCAAAAATTCTATAAATTAAGATTTCTAATTCAATCTAAAAAGAAGTAAAAAGTTTTCGAATTTAAAAATAAATAAGAATTAATTTTCCCATTCATTTAAAAGATTCACAATTTATTTTTTAAAGTTATAAAAATAATATTCGCATTTTTAAAATATATCTTAAATGAACACGTTTAAAATAGGTATTTCAATGAAAGTATTAAGGGTGTATTCGAAAAAATATTTTTCCACCCTCAACAGCTCGAAATTTTCTGAGACATTTTCAGACTCATTTTTAAAAGTAAAAACACGAAACTTGCTGGGGTGATTTCTGAAGACATGTTTAACATGCCGTGTGATTTCATTTTCAGCTCAATTCATTAGAATTTGATTTTTAAACAATTATTTTCTCAGTATGACTATTTTTTTCATTCCCAGATCGCCCGCTTCGGAAAATTCGGTTCAAAATGCCAACTTTGGCAGCGTTTTTTACAGTATTTTCTGCATTTATCAAAAAATTAAGAAACACCGCACATTATATAGTTTCTAAATAAGAGAATTTCCAAGTTTGATGTGTTTGAGAGCAAAAATGAATTTTTAAATGAATCAGAAAATAAGCAGTTTGGATCGAAATACACCCTTAAATGAAAAAAAAAAAATTAATTTTATAAAAAAAAAAAAAATCTTATCAAGTAAAAATATAATATTCATTTTTTATATCTAGCGATCTATTTAAAAATATTTATAATTCATATTTTTGTCCTATATTAATAGTAGGTACTAAAGTATTAAAACCCAAGCCAAAATCTCATTATAGACGAAATCTTCTCGAAATGAACTTCAAAATTCAAAGCTTTTTTAAAAAACATTATCAATCCATACCCATCTGAAGCAAATCTATTTACTTCAAACTGTTTCACTACTGTACAACTTTAGCCCAGTGGTTAGTGTACTCCGCACGTAGTACTAAGATAGCACGTAACACGGTCAGCATTTTTTTTTTTTTTTAATTACCGTATATACTCGTGTATAAGTCGAAGAATTTTAGACAAAATTTGGGAGTTGAAAGTGGGGGGGGGGGGGGGCGTCGACTTATACACGAGTTAGTAAAAAAAAAGGAAAAAAATGCAGATAATCGGCGAACGGGGAAGTCTTTTAAGTAATCACACATGGGTCTACGTTGGAGAGAGAGAGAGAGATAAATGTGGACAATTATTATTTCCCTGTGAGTGACAAAAAAAAAAAAAAAAAAAAAAAAAAAAGGCTTAACAATATTGTCCCTGTAATTGTTCTGCACCCATTTTCTCTTGGGACAGAATTCCTTTCAACATTTTAATTCCCTTTTTAAAAAGAGTTCAACTTGAGAATGCTTCTAGATATCTCTCCCAAAAGTCCCACAATACAAAGAAGTACTATATTTTAGCAGTCTAAGAAGTTGTAAATAAGGCTTGAATAGATTTTTGAAAGAATTTTTTCTTTTTGAGTATCATTAAATTGATGTGACTAGGTTTCAAAATAGTTTAAGATTCTTCGGTTTTACATAATTATACAGTTTTAAAACGACGAATTAAAAAAAAAAAAAAAAAAAAGTCAGATTAGAAACATAAAAAGGAAAGGAAAAAGTTTACTAATTTAATGAAAATTTATTAATTTTTTTATCCTCGATTACAAATCATTTTTCAACATACTACCGGAAATGTGGTTCGACTTATACACGAAAATTCAATTTTTTTTTCAAAATTTTGCTTAAGGGTGTATTCGAAAAAATATTTTTCCACCCTCAACAGCTCGAAATTTTCTGATACATTTTCAGACTCATTTTTAAAAGTAAAAACATGAAACTTGCTGGGGTGATTTCTGAAGACATGTTTAACATGCCGTGTGATTTCATTTTCAGCTCAATTCATTAGAATTTCATTTTTAAACAATTATTTTCTCAGTATGACCATTTTTTTCATTCCCAGATCGCCCGCTTCGGAAAATTCGGTTCAAAATGCCAACTTTGACAGCGTTTTTTACAGTATTTTCTGCATTTATCAAAAAATTAAGAAGCACCGCACATTATATAGTTTCTAAATAAGAGAATTTCCAAGTTTGATGCGTTTGAGAGCAAAAATGAATTTTAAAATGAATCAGAAAATAAGCAGTTTGGATCGGAATACACCCTTAACAATTGGAAGGGGGGGGGGGGGGGTGTCGACTTATACACGAGTATATACGGTAAGTATCGATAAACGCAGACAATTAATTAATAATTATGTATATTTATGTATGTATTAATTACTTTTTAAAAAATTGGACAGTTTCGGTTCCGTTTTCACTTTTGGCCGGAAATAAGAAGATCACTGAAATTCGGTTTCGGTCAACCGTTAATTATTTATTTCCAAGGCTCACCATAATATTTAATCTATTTTTTTATCACCCTTTTTTTTTTGTTAGTCTTCATTTGAAGCAATGCTTCTAAATATCTTTGAATTCCTTGCTGTACAGTTGGCGAACCAACCAATCAGCATCAACAACATATACACGAAAGCCTGAAACTTCATGGAATTCTCATTTCTTACCACTACATCGGGATGAAACAAGCATCTCTGAAGCACTTCCTTTACAACAACTCTCCGAGTATAATTATTTCGGGAACGTTTTTCTACTGGGCGAGGGGGCAAACTGCCCTTTCTAACTAGTATCTCGCGCGCTCGAAGGAGAAAAAAAAAGTTCTCTGCTGCTTCTACTTTTTGCAGCAGACCGAACAAGAAAAAGGCAGGAGGATGGGGAGAGGGGGGCGGAATACCACGAAATAAAATAAAGTAACAAACCTGGCAACGGCGTGAGGCAGGTAAAAATCGTGAGAGGCAAGAAGAAGAGAGAAGAGTTGCCACTTCTTCGAGTGACGTCACTTTCGCATAGGCGTCTCAGGAGGTGTTTCCATTCCGCTTTAATAATTGTTATTACGAGTTACGATTACTATGATCATTGTGCAAATATAGGATAAGTAAGCAAAGTTACACACACATCTCTCTTTTCCGGTTTTCATGCCGCCTTTTATATATTTATTATTATTACGGAGATGAAGAACGCTCTTTAAACGGCGATGTTATTGATGGTCTCGTCGTCAAAGAGAAAAAAAAAATGAATGAGAATAAAGCTGAAATGAAGTGAACTGCGAGCGTGAAAATTTGATATGTCACTTAGGCGACATGTTTTATGGCGTTTAATTTTTCTTGAATTTGCTTGAAAGAATAGAAAAAGGTAATCCAATGTACAAATATTAGATAAGCAAACAAAATTACATATACACACCTTAGCTTTTACAGTGTTCTTTATATATTTATTTTCATTACGGATTTGAAGAACAAGAACGTTCTATAAATAAAGATGTTATTGATGGTCTCGTCATCAAGGAGAAAAATAACGAATGAGAATAAAGCTGAAATGAAGTGAACTGCGAGCGTGAAAATTTGAGATGTCACTTAGACGACATGTTTCATGGCGTTTAATTTTTCTTGAATTTGCATGATAGAAGCTTTATAAAGGTAATCCCATGTACAAAAATAAGATGAGCAAACAAAGTTGCATATACAGCTTAGCTTACACACCGCTATTTATATGTTTCTTTTTATTACGAACTCAAAGGTTAAAAAAAAAGAATGAGAATAAAGCTGATATGAAGTGATCTGCGAGCGTGAAAATTTTATATGATGTCACTTAGAGGACATGTTTTATGGAGTTTAATTTTATCTTGAATTTGCATGAAAGAATAAAAAAAGGGTAATCCAATGTATTTTGTACAGATAAGCAAACAAAGTTGCATATACACACCTTAGCTTACACGCCGCTCTTTATATGTTTATTTTTATTACGAACTCGTCGTCAAAGATTAAAAAAATGAATGAGAATAAAGCTGAAATGAAATGAACTGCGAACTTGAAAATTTGATGTGTCACTTGACGGCATGTTCTATGGCCCTTAATTTTTTCTTGAATTTGCTTGAAAGAATAGAAAAAGGTAATCCAATGTTACATAAGCAAACACAGTTGTATTACACATCTTAGCTTTCAGACCGCTCTTTATATGTTTGTTTTTATTTCGGATATGAAGAGCGATCCTTAAGGGTGTATTCGAAAAAATATTTTTCCACCCTCAACAGCTCGAAATTTTCTGAGACATTTTCAGACTCATTTTTAAAAGTAAAAACATGAAACTTGCTGGGGTGATTTCTGAAGACATGTTTAACATGCCGTGCGATTTCATTTTCAGCTCAATTAATTAGAATTTGATTTTTAAACAATTATTTTCTCACTATGACCATTTTTTTCATTCCCAGATCGCCCGCTTCGGAAAATTCGGTTCAAAATGCCAACTTTGACAGCGTTTTTTACAGTATTTTCTGCATTTATCGAAAAATTAAGAAGCACGGCACATTATATAGTTTCTAAATAAGAGAATTTCCCAGTTTGATGCGTTTGAGAGCAAAAATGAATTTTAAAATGAATCGGAAAATAAGCAGTTTGGATCGGAATACACCCTTAAACGGTGATGTTATTGATGGTCTCGTCGTCAAAGAGAAAAAAAAAATGAATGAGAATAAAGCTGAAGTGAAATGAACTGCGAGCATGGAAATTAGAAATGTTATTTAATAAGAGAAAAGGCGACATGTTTATATTTTATTATTGCTATTTTTAATTTAAATAAACTGTCCTTCTTAAATACACAGGATAAGTAAGCATAATTACACATATACATAGATAATTTCCGGGTTTTTTACAACCTTTTAAAAAATTTGTTTTTATTTAAAGATATGAGGAACACTCTTTAAACGGCAATGTTATTGATGATTTTATCGTCAAGGAGAAAAAAAAAAAATGAATGCGAATAAAGCTTAAATGGAAGGAACTGTGAGCATGTAAATTTCATGTTACTTATAGGACAAAGACGATAAGTTTTGTCATTTATAAAATGCAATTTTTATTGCAGTAAAACCTGCAGCGATAGAACCTGTCTATAGCGGAATTCTGCATTGAGCGAAAAATGTCATTGTAATAAAAAAAATATATTTATTTCATTGACGGAAAATTTCATTTGCGAAAACAATATAATACAAATAAAATAAAATGTAGAGTAATCTGAATTGAAAACTGTTTAAAACGGAATTTCTTTCCGTTTCTTTGCTATATCGTCTTGGCAGTTTTTAAACCATTATTAATTTACCTAACATCACACTGTATCTTTTAAATATAATTTAGTATCCGTTGGTTTTCTTTCACAATGTGACACACGGAGGAAAAAGTTAGTAAAGAGAAAAAGTTAATAAAGTCACATTATTTTATTAAAAACTACGCTTAAAACTATATTTCCAGAGTATTATTTTCAATTAGAATATTATTTTTAAAAATACCACTAAAGATGAATGAATAAAAATAGATGAAAAAAATATGAAATATTTATTTAAAAATGGAGTGAAAAATTACGAAATATTTACATATCTTTATACACCTGCCACGCTTTTTGATCGCAATATTAGCTCTAATATGATTCCAAAGCACTCATAGCTGTCAACGGCATTATAACGGAAAGGCTTTACGATTGCCATAAAAACAAAGCAGTCTCTTAAGAGTCTCTTAAACGTTCATTACGAACGCTCTAATACAGACTTATGAGTCTTTTATTGTTGACTGTCTGCACCGACCTTTTGTTTTTCCCAGTAAGCCGCATTACAGAAACGTTTATAACGCTTTCGGCGCACGCGTTAAATATTCTCATCACGGATTTCGTAAGCTGGAAAGAATAGGAAAGAGGTTTTATTTGTTAAGTTGAATATTAGGATAGCAGCATTTATATAACACAGCCAAACGAGAACCTATTTTTCTGTGAGCCAAATATTAGCAGTTTGATATCATACGCAAAAATGGTAGTTTTTAAAAGTTTTAGAAATCACTTCCTGGTGAATATACAGTAGAATCTCGCTAATCCGAACCCCACTGATCCGAAATTCCGGTTAATCCGAACCCATTTTATTTCCGAAAATTATACTTGAACAGATTAAACAACAAAATTAAAAAATATTCAATAATGTAAAAGTAGAACATATGTATACGAATATAAAATGAAAACGTGCACGGTAGGCCTACTCGTAGAAGTCATCTTAAAAAAAAAAAAAAAAAAAAAAAAAAAAAAAAAAAAAAAAAATCTAGAATATCAGTTTGTTTGCCAGTCACTATAAAACTCTTTTCTAAAATGCAAAAAGTATTTAATTCAGATGATAAAAATTTATTTTTCCTTTCAACAGTTTGATTTCGCAAATTATCTACAGAATTTTTTTTTTCTTCCCCCTCGTCGACTTGGTGATAAAGCTATTTATAGATTAGCGATTTTGAGCCGTTTGTAATGAGTTGTTACGCAATTTCTTATTCTGAAGTTCCATTAGATTGTTATAAACACCAGGAATGATTAAACAGGAATGCTATCTTCCGAAAATCGTGCCGGATTATCCAGCATGCCGGACCTTAGGATGTCGTATGCAGGATGTTTACTGTACTACTGAGTACTTATAACTTACATTACTTTTTAGCAGGCATCTTTTCCTTTCCTATTTTTGTTAGAATTTCGGGTAATCCGAATTTTTTGTAATCCGAACTGGCACCGGTCCTAATTAGTTAGGATTAGCGGGATTCTACTGTACATGTAAGATTTTAAGTTAAGTCAAATTAGAATAAGGCGAACGCGTAACTATAATTTTTATTCATAAACTTAAAAAAAAAAAGAAAAAGAGTAGGTTGTGATTATTAATTTCTTTTATATATTAAACGATTTTTTTTTTTTTTTTTTTTTTTTTTTTTTACCCTTTTAAACAGAAACCTGTTTAAAACTGAATTTTTATCCGTTCCTTTGCGATTCTGTCTTAGCAGTTTTTACTGTATTATTATTCTGTCTAACTTCACACTAACAGGCTGAAATTATGCAAAAAATGGTATTTTTTAAAAGTTTTAGAAATCACTTTCTGATCACATACCTAAGATTTTAATTTTAGTGAAATTAGACTTAGAAATACGTAGGTACTATAACTTATAAACTTAGAAAAAAAGTAATTTTCGTGTGGAAAAAAAAAAAAAAAAACTACGTTTTAATTCGTGGATTTTTTTTTTATAATATATGCATGATATAATTGTAATTTATAGCAACAGCAAAAAAAAAAAAAAATCTTCATGCTACAAAATTACAACACATTGAATAAAAACTAGGCATTTCAAAGCTTATGGGCATTTGAAATCTATAACTGAGAAATTTGGAATTAAAAAAACAAAAATAACGCAGTCTCTTAAGAGTGTTCTAAACGTTTATTAAGCGCAGTAACCACATGCTTATGATTCTTTCATTGTTCAGTGTCTATAGCGGCCCTTTGTTTTTCACAGCAAAGTGAACCAAAGAAACGTTTACAAAGCTATCGCCGCACGCTTTGTGTATTCTCGTCACGGCTTTCGAGAGCAGGGAAGAATAGAAAAGAAGTTTTATTTGTGGAGTCGAGTATTCGTGTTGGGTTTATTTTAGAAACCTAAATTCTTTTTTCTTTTTTTTTTTTTTTCTTCAGGTGAAATATTAGGATTGCATATTAAACATGCTGTTTCTTCATTCATAATACAGCAGCATAATCTTTTATTATTATTAATAAAAAAAAAGTATTTTCGGTAGATTCTCAAATAAAAATTCAGATATTGCTGATATTAAATCAAAAATTGATATTAAAAATTTCATAAAATCACATTCTATTCAGTGCATAGTATTTTAAATTGTGTAATTAGAATAATGTGCATAAATCCGCATTATCATTTATATTTTAAAAAATATATTACTAATATTAAATATAATTATAAATTATAAATATGAGTATATACTACACACACACTCTCTTTCTCTTAATAATAATAATAATAATAAAATGCAATTTAACAAATTACAACGACCATTTGGAAAATGATTTTTTCAACGACTAAAATTTAAGACATAAAAAATAGCACGGTGTTGATCATACATTACGTACGCCATGAATTAAACATTAATAGTGCTATGACACGTAAAGATTGCAAGCGACAGAAATCGCCTGCGACTCGTACGTATTATCCACCTGAAACTTACGTATTATCCAAGCATTTCATTGGCTGTTCGGGAAAAGGCTTTTCCATCGTCAGATTTCCAAGAAATCTAACGGCCCATTTTAAATAAATTTCATTCTTAAACTTCTAAACATCCCACACTATTACTTTTTATACCGTCGTATAGAGAAAAAAAATGTACTTTTAAATGCAATTTGTTTGAAAGCTGTATCTCAATTTGTTTCTGAGTTATTAATTTTTTTTGTAGTTTTTATTACTTTTTTGTCATAGTGGCAACAGAAGTATCCATCTCTGTTGAAAGTAAAGGGAAAATACAGATGACTGTATAGACCCGTCAGAAAACGAATAA
Organism: Maratus speciosus; assembly: GCA_963932465.1. NCBI lineage: Eukaryota > Metazoa > Arthropoda > Arachnida > Araneae > Salticidae > Maratus > Maratus speciosus. Next base: position 20,649,385 of record OZ010798.1, read on the forward strand.
AATGATGATTAAACCAATAAAAAGCTTCAGATATGCTTTTGATTTCCTACCCTGACGAGGACAATAACCATTTTTCCAAATGGTTAAAAAATAAATTTAAAAAAAAAAAGAAAAAAAAAGAAAAAGAAAAAAAAATCTACGAATTGAATGATTATTTCCGTTTTATTTTTGTTTATTTATTTTTTTTTTTCCCGCACTGAAACAAGAAAATTTCCGCTTTCATTTTCCCATTTGCCTTAAAAAAATACAGAAAGTACAGCTATCTAAGGTAAAAATAACGTGAAATGATCCAATCTAAAGTTGCATTTTCGACAAATCAAAGGATATTCCAGCAAATGTTACAAATTCTCGTAGCAACGAGATTTTTACGTATGTCCTTTTCCAGTCAAAACACATAAGATTCGCGAACCGAAGCTCAAAATTTCACGAACACTCCAGAGAAAAAAAAAAAAAAAAAAAAAAAAAAAAAAAAAAAAAAAAACGGAATTTTTTTTTAAATAACAGGAAAATCTCTTCTAGAGGAATGTCCAGGAACTTGCTGCACGTATTTTTTAAGATTTTTTTTTTTTTTTACGATTTTTTTTTTTTGAAAGTGCACAACTAAAATATAACTAATAAATAAAACATATGCAAATACATATGTTACAGATGTCGATAATATAATTAAACAATAAACTATTCGGATGTGGCAATCTCCTACATGTTAATACTTACTGAAAAATGCATCATAGCAGCGCCACCGGCTAGGTGATTTACACCAAAATCTAATCAGCAACAACTTATGTCAACTTCTAATTGAATTTGAAGTTTTGATGAAAATCTGTGCATTAGTCTTTGAGATAGAGCTGTTGTGGAAATCGTGAAAAGTTCTGCATAGCAATGGCACCTGTTGGGCAATTTACACCAAACACTTACCAGGATCAATTTATATCAGGGTAGGGACTAACTGAATCTAAAGTTTTATAAAAATTCATGCATTAGTTCTTGAGATACAGCTATTGCGGAAATTGTGAAAAATGCAGCCTAGTAGCGCCACCCGTTGGGCGATTTACACCAAAAACTAAACAACACTAATTTATATCAGGGACTAACTGAATCTAAAGTTTGATGAAAATTCATGCATTAGTTCTTGAGATAGAGCTATTGCGATAATCACGAATAATGCAACATAGCAGCGCCACCTATTGGGCGATTTACACCAAAAAGTTATTAGCACTAAATTATATCAAGCACTAACTGAATCTGAAGTTTTCTGAAAATCCGTGCTTTAGTTCTTGAGAAAGAGCTATTGCGATAATCACAAATAATGCAACATAGTAGCGCCACCTATTGGGCGATTTATACCAAAAAATTATCAGCACCTATTTATATCAGAGACTAATTGAATCTAAAGTTTTATTAAATCCCATTCATTAGTTCTTGAAACGTGCCCACAAAATTTGTGTCACAGACAGACATTTTGTAAAAATGTGTTTTTCAGGATCCATGACTCCTAAAACGTGTAAATTCGTCAAAAACCGGAATTCGAATTTTTTTTACGAATCCAATACTTTCTTCTTGTAAAGATAGCAGAAAGTAAAAAATCTCGTAGTAATCTGAAAACAGAATTATATCCTCAAGATTTTATGTTTCTATGTGTAACGCAGAGAAAAGTGGCTATAAATAAAATTACATCCAAACAGAATTTTTTTTTTTCCCAGAAATTATTCCACGGCTGTCCGCACTTTGATCAAAGCTACTCGCGAAAGAGAAAAAATGAAATAATTGAGGAGACGTCAGAAGTGTCACTTGCGCCTTTGAGTGACACGGGGTCACGCAGCCAAATGAAAACGGTGATAGACGTCTAGGCAATTTCCAGAGATCTGCCCGTCTCACTCTTTGCAGTCATAATGACTTGCTTCCGCACCCTTGTCATGGAAAATACGCCGCGAGAATTCGACGCATGGAAATAAACAAACAAAGGGAGAAGTAAGAAAGATCGTACAAACAAGATAGGGAGAAATTAAAGGCCAATAACTTCTAAAATGTTATTCAAAAACTATTTATCATTTTACAAGAAAGTCAAAAACGATGTTCCATTTTGTAGTATTTTTATAACATACCGGCCAACTTTCTATCATTTTGTAAGCCAAATAAACATGCTTTCAACCAAAAAAATTATTTTATAATATGTATCTTCTTTGTATGTTGTACTTGATTTCGCCCACTAAGGCTGTTCTCAAATCCAAAGGAGCAACTTTATAACACATTTTTTAATTCATTTTTGTTCAGAAACGACTGAAATGGACAGGTGGCGTTTAGTGGCGTGGCGTCCGGTCATCGCTGGATGCGGCGATGACCAAGCAATATTTTAAAACTCTTAATAAGCTTTTAAAACTCTACGATCCAGTTTTAGCAGAACATTTGGAGTTCATGTATAAGTGAAGGTAAGATTTAAAGTTTCTTTTTTGAACATTCAACCATTGAATTTTAGAGTTAATAATTTTTCACCACAAACTTAAATAATTGCAATGATCACCGAAAATTTTCACGCCACGCCACTGGTGGCGTTATTCAGAAACTAATGTAATCGAAAGATGTTTTCCCTTTTTTGGTGAAGGTAGAAGATCTTTCATAAAATACTGTGCCAACCGGAACCGGTTTCGAAAGTGAAAGTAGTTTTATAAAAAATATCTGCAACCAAAATTGAAAAAGTAAAAAAGGAGCGACGTAAAGATGGACCTCACCTATCCAAAGCAAAGAAAAAAAATTAAAAATGTCGAAATGCAACGACATATTAGCAAATAACCTCCCCACAGGTTTAGCATTAGCTCGCAAGTGTCTTCGCCTGCAGGGACAGGAGACTCGAAATATAATTATTTGTCTTGGAAAACAAACAAAAAAAAAAAAAATCTCAAGTTGGCAGATACATATTTTATTAGTAATTTAAACATTTCACTCATTCTCATTCTCATTCGTTTTCACGCATTTCATGTGCTGCACATTTCAGGCATTTGTGTATACAAGAAAAATGACTTCATGAACGTGTTACAAAATTTCGCATTTGATAAGCAGTGAAAAAAAAAAAAAAAACCCTGAGAACAACTTTAGTACAAATAAAAATACAACCGAACAGAGTAAAAATTTCCAGAAATATTCCACGGCTATCCGTTTATTGTGATCAAGGACGAGAAATGAAATAATTGAGCAGACGTCAGAAGTGTCACTTGCGCGTTTGAGTGACACGCAGCCAAATGAAAAGGATGACAGTGACTCCTCTGTCATTTCAAGAGTTCTCCGTTCCACTCTTTATAGTCATAATGACTTGATTCCGAGCTCTTGTCATGAAAATACGCCGAGAGAATTTGATGCACTAAAAATAAGTAAACAAAGAGAAATAAGCAAGATCGCACAAAACAATAAGCATGTGTTGAAACGAAAGGCCAATTAATTTCTAAAGAATTTTAAACCTATAAATTCCAAACTTTTTTTTTTTAAAGGGGGGGGGGGTGGAGATTTACGAACATATTTTTATTACAGTAAATGCATAAAATTTTCAGATATTCTTATTCAGATAATCAAGAAATAGAAAAGCATTTCTGTCTTTCTCTTATTTTAAGGCTGTTCTCAAATCCATGCAAAAGGGCAACTTTATGACATAAGTTTTAATTTGTTTTAGAAGGATTTTGCCAATTAAAATTAATTCATTAAATTTGAATTTATAGGGATTTTGTGCGCTATTTATAATTCCTCTCAAATCCTTCATTTTATTTTATTTTATTTTATTTTTTAGTATTTTATAGAATTAGAAAATGTGCAAATGTAATGCTCTTACAATAGAAATATTTCCTAACTAAAATTTTACGCCCCCCCCCCCCCCCAGTCTTTCAATATCAAGAAAGCTGAAAAGATGCAAATAATAAAAAATAATAATCCTTTTAAAAATAGTTTTGTTTTGTGCAACCCATAATGCTTTTGGAACAAGATAAAGTAAAGTATCTATAACTCATTCTAAACTGCATTACTACTAATGTATTAAGGCTGTTCTCAACTGCTCTGCTCAACAAGCGCAAAACGTTTTGACATATTTACAAATTTATTTTTTAACGGAAAGATATAAAACTGGAAGACCTGACTAGGGAAGCGATTGGGAATCGAGCTGTATTTTCCATTTTTTGACAAATGAATTACCTACCGAGTTAAAAGCGTTTTTGATCACGTGACAAGGCGTTTTTCTTCCTTCGCTGACTAGTTTTTCTGCTTGAGTCGAGAAATTTGGTTCGAAACGTACACTTTGACATTATTTTCTGAAAGATCTATTGCGTTACAAATAAAAACAATTCGACGACATAGTTTCTGAACAACAACATCTGTTAGCTTTTCCGAACAAAAACAAATTAATACTTATGTCATTAAGTTGCCCTTTTGAATTTCAGAACAGCCTTAAATGAATTTTATAACAAGTTTATTTTAATGGTACTTTAAAGTATCGCCGGGACATAAAGGGTTAAAACAAATAAATGGCATTTTACTTTTTAACTATTTATACTTGAGATTTATATTTTCAGTATAGTATAGTGATTGCATTGAACTGTACGTTATTTGCAAAATTATGAGATTTTTGCAAACATATTCGCAGTCAAAGTCGCACATTTTAAATCGAAAAATTGAATAAGCCTTTCTAAACAGTTAGCATCTAAACAATCTAAATCATTTGTTCAGTGCTCTTTTTTTTTTCTTTCTGTCTTATTTATTTATTTATTTATTTTCACTCTTTACTTTTACAACACATTTTCGCCCAAAAAGTAAATAATTTACCTGTCAAACTCAGGTATTCCGTCTACTGTAAATATACATAATTTAAACATTAAATTCACTAGCAAAAGACAAAATGCGATAAAACAGAATACAAAATAAAAAATATATATACATAGCATACATAAAAAATAAATAAATAAATAAAAGACGAAAAAATCCAACACGTTTTAGCGGAACTGCACTGTCAGGAAAAAAAAAAAAAAGTAAAGGTGTAGAGGAAAAATGAAGTGAAAGGTGGGGGGGGGGGGGGAGCGAACGTTGTAACCGGTTTCTTTCTCTTCTGTGGCAACCGCAACGATGTTTCCATTTCGCCAACCCTCCTGATCTTTTTGCGGCAGTTAGGCCTAATTCGGCTCCCCGGGGCGACGGGCGACGACGGCTGCCTGCTGCGGCGAAACTCCCACTCTGCGGCCGAGGAGCCAGGGGCCCCCGCTGGGTAGGGGTGGAGCCCTAGCAGGCGTAATAAGCAGGGTGAGCGATCACTGTGGAGGGGTGACACAATAAGGGCCCCCTCCCCCTTTTCAGGAAGTGAATAAATCGGACGAAATTTATGTTGGTGCTTTTTTGATATAGTATGGCAAATGAGAGGGTGTTCGGTCAATAAAGGGGTAGTTCTAGTATAAATATTAGGGTATGGTATAAAACTCCCGAACGCCATAAAAATTCAATAATTCGAAGAGTATAGACATTGGCAAGATACGGTTTTCACTGGTATGTGCAGAAAATCATGTTTTTTTTTTTAATATTATATACAGAACTTTTTATAGCAGGACCGACACTAGCCTTTTTTGCGTCCTGGGGCAAACATGGATTTTTGCGCACCCCCCCCCCCCCTCCTTCTTCACGCTCAATAAAAGTTATCGACCGCAGGTACCCTATGCAAAAAAAAAGAAAAAAAGATCCTTAAAAAATAAAAAGCATTTAATAATAATTAAAATGCTAGGAAGAAATATGTAAACAACGCTCGCATAGGATTAACATTAAGGGTGCATTCCGATCCAAACTGCTTATTTTCTGATTCATTTTAAAATTCATTTTTGCTCTCAAACGCATCAAACTTGGAAATTCTCTTATTTAGAAACTATATAATGTGCGGTGCTTCTTAATTTTTTGATAAATGTAGAAAATACTGTAAAAAACGATGTCAAAGTTGGCATTTTGAACCGAATTTTCCGAAGCAGGCGATCTTGGGAATGAAAAAAATGGTCATACTGAGAAAATAATTGTTTAAAAATCAAATTCTAATGAATTGAGCTGAAAATGAAATCACACGGCATGTTAAACATGTCTTCAGAAATCACCCCAGCAAGTTTCGTGTTTTTACTTTTAAAAATGAGTCTGAAAATGTCTCAGAAAATTTCGAGCTGTTGAGGGTGGAAAAATATTTTTTCGAATACACCCTTAACTTGAGCGTAGAGAGTCTACTCTAGTCATCCGAAGAAACTGGATAGCTAATATTAAACCTATGGGAGCATCCTTTTAAAAATTTCTCACTTGCATATTAATAATTTTAAATGATTTTTGTTTCTTGCTTAGAATAGCTGAGATTGAATTTTAACCGGATTAGTGTTTACTTTTTCGATTTTGGTTGTAGATTTATTTTTTTTTTTACATAAAGTTACTTTCACTTTCACAAATTTGAAAAGAACGCTCCCATAAGTTTAACATTAGCTTGCGAGTTTCTTTGTATTTCATATATATATATATATATACATTTTTGTATGAAACGATAAACAAAATCTTCATTTGGCGCCCCACTTCGCCTTTCGTTTTGGGGCCCGTGGCCTCTCAGCACCCCCCCCCCCCCACACACACACACTAGTTTCGGTCCTGTTTTATAGCCAGAATCATGAATTACATTTAAAACCAACAAGTAATAAACCAGGTGGCAGTGTTACATTTCTGCAACGAATTTTAGCGTCAAAAGTTTTGGTATGCATCAGGTAACCAAAAAGTTGCATTAATTAACAACCGATTATACGATATTGGTTAATCGAATCCGGTGTTCTTATGTATCAAATAATATAAATTATAGTTTGAATGGAATGTAATTTTATCGATATTGAAATCAAAAATGTATTGAATCAAATTCGAATAACCAAAGAATGTGAAAAGTTCGCTATAAAAACAGTTTTTAGAGACTCAGCTCACAGTGATCAGTCTCTCATGGAAGCAATCGATACTACTAACACAGTTCTAGAAAAATGAAACACACTATTCAATACCACAGCACTTGAATATTATCTAGCTGATGCAGACGCCATTATATCATGTGCCTTAATTTTTTCATTTTCCTATAAATGTATTACATCTATAGAGTTACAATCAGTTGTTCTCCGTTGACAAGAGCTCATTCATTGGATTTGAGAACAGCCAAGGCTGTTTTCAATTCCAAAGGGTCAACTTTCTGACATAAGTTTTAATTCATTTTTGTTCGAAAACGCATGAAACTAGAAGGTGTTGTTATTCAGAAACTAGGTCATCGAAATGTGTTTTCCGGTTTCTTGTAAACGCAATAAATAGATCTTTCAGAAAATACTGTTAAAGTTGGCATTTTGAACTGAGCTTCCGAACGAAAGAAGAAAATCCAGTCAGTAAGGGGAGAAAAATGCCGTGTCACATGATCAAAATCGCTTATAATTCAATTGGTAATGGATTGATCAAAAAATGGAAAACACAGTTCGATTTCAAATCGCTTCCATTTTCAGGTTTTCCAATTTTATATCTTTCCGTTAAAAAATAAATTTGTAAATGTGTCAAAACGTTTTGCGCTTGTTGAGCAGAGCAGTTGGGAACAGCCTTAAGGCGGTTAAAAAAAAAAAAAAAAAAAAAAAAAAAAAAAAAAAAAAAAATCCCGCTCAACAAAACGAAATTTTTTGATACATTTTCGGATTCATTTTTAAAAATAAAAGCATAATAATGACTGCTGACATGATTATTGAAGTGATTTGAAATCTAAGATTTTATTTTATTTTCCTATCAATTAAGTAAGCTACATCTTGAATTATAAGAGCGGTTCTCATATCGGACAGCAGTTTATTCAGTTGCTGCTCTGTCGCGTCCGGAAATTCGGTTCAAACACCCCCTTTGCAACTACTATTTTCTGAAAAATTTACTATCTTTATCGAAAAAGCAGTTCAATTATATAACTTTTTAATAAGAGTATTTGCCAATTTGATACATTTACGAGCAAAAATGAATTACCAAATGTGTTTAAAGTTAGCCAGTTTGGATTTGAGGTTGTTCTCAAATCCAAAGGGGCAAATTTAAGACGCAAATTTTAATTCATTTTCGTTCAGAAACGCATGAAATGGGCAGGTGTTGTCATTCAGAAACTATACAATTGAAAGACGTTTTCCATTTTTTGGTAAACGCTAAAAGGTCTTTCCGAAAATACTGTCAAAGTGGGAGTTTTGAACCGAATTTCCCGACGAAAGCAGAAAAATCAGTGAACGAAGGGAAAACAACGCCTTATCACGTGATCAAAAATGCTTATAACTCGACGGGTAATTTATTTATAAAAAAAAAATGGAAAAATCATTTCGATTCAAAATCGCTTCCATAGCCAAGTCTGCCAATTTTATTTTGTTTAAGGCTGTTCTCAAATCCAAAAGGGCAACTTTATGACATAAGTTTTAATTTATTTTTGTTCGGAAATGCATGAAACTAGCAGGTCTTCTTGTTCAGAAACTATGTCATCGACCTGTTTTTTCCATTTTTTTGCAAACGCAATAGATCTTTCAGAAAATAGTGTCAAAGTGGGCGTTTTGAACCGAATTTCTCGACCCGCAAGCAGAAAAACCAGTCAGCGAAGGGAGAAAAACGCCTTTTCACATGATCAAAAACGCTTATAACTCGATAGGTAATTTTTGGATCAAAAAATGGGAAACACAGTTCGATTCCAAATCGCTTCCAGAATCAGGCCTTCCAATTTTATATCTTTCCGTTAAAAAAATGAATTTGTAAATGTCTGAAAACATTTTCCGTTTGTTGAGGAGAGCAGTTTAGAACAGCCTTAAAAATGTGTGCGCCATTGTGTCAGAATTAGAAAGTTTCGCGCTTTGTTGAGCAGTGGACTTAAGAACAGCCTTAAAATAAACTTGAAAACGCCATTGGATCCCAAAACATTTCAACAATTGTAATCATACCTGTAGAAATATACGGCCTTCCATATAGAAATAACTCCACGAACGTAACCAGAAAGATTGGAGATGTTAGAGAAAATAAATAACCAATAAACGTGAGCATTTTATATCCACTTTACAATAGGAAAGAGTTGAAAGAAAAATTACCCAAATCATAAAACTAATTTCTCCTGCTGTGAATAAGAGACAATGATGAACGCCCTACTCAGAGATTTTATTTATTGTTTCCGAATGCTGGAAGCCAAAAGAGAGCGTAAATTTCGTTTCTTTTTCTCTTAATTGTGTTGGTTTAGCGATCAAATCTTTTGGAAAGACGTGCGACTGGACTCTTAAGGGTGTATTCCGATCCAAACTGCTTATTTTCTGATTCATTTTAAAATTCATTTTTGCTCTCAAACGCATCAAACTTGGAAATTCTCTTATTTAGAAACTATATAATGTGCGGTGCTTCTTCATTTTTTGATAAATGCAGAAAATACTGTAAAAAACGCTGTCAAAGTTGGCATTTTGAACCGAATTTTCCGAAGCGGGTGATCTGGGAATGAAAAAAATGGTCATACTGAGAAAATAATTGTTTAAAAATCAAATTCTAATGAATTGAGCTGAAAATGAAAGCACACGGCATGTTAAACATGTCTTCAGAAATCACCCCAGCAAGTTTCATGTTTTTACTTTTAAAAATGAGTCTGAAAATGTCTCAGAAAATTTCGAGCTGTTGAGGGTGGAAAAATATTTTTTCGAATACACCCTTAATAATGCGCCGTGTCAACAGAGCACATTGAGGAAGACCAAAGCTTTGCATGCATGCAGAATACGTCTCCTTTTCTTATTCGTTCGTTCGCATATTGAAGGGATAGAGCACGGATGAATGAGAAGTTTCTTGCGTCCTGGAGTGTTGCTAGAATCATAGCAACCAAATCTAACTTAACTGTTTCTGGAGCCATTTTGTCCAAACGATAGCAAAACTTTATGGCACAAACGCATTTCGTTTTTTAACTCTGAATCACTCACCTCCATTTTTGTGGGGCAAATAAAAAGTTCTTTAAACAAGCACGAAACTAGGAAAATAAAATCGTCTGCTTCGTTTCGAATCATGGGGAAAAGAGATAGATGGAGATGCAGTATGCCGTAAAAAAGGTTTGAAATATGAAACCCTTTATCGCTCAAATTTAAACGTCCACAGAAGGCCCAAACAAAACAGGCGCCTGGAATAAAGAACCGATTTCTTAGACATCACCTGTGCATTTTTTTCTCTAAATGAAAGTGATCTGCTTTTTTGTAAGCATTCTAAAGCAGCATTCCATTGTATTACGAATTAAAAACTATATTATTAAAAGTTTTCTTCTTTTTTTCGTGAAAGAATGTACTTGTGATTGGGGCTACCGGATTTTAGGGTTACTTTTTTGGTGTCACCCCCAGCCATCTTATTACGTCTCCATCTATCTCTTTCCTCCATGGTTTAGAATATTTACAAACATACAGTTAACATTTCGAAAAAATTGCCTGCAGTTTTATTTTTTAGTTTAGCGGTGTTGCCACTACGTAAAAAAATAACTCTCAGTTTTTATGGAATGCCCTTTTTAATACCGGTGTGTCTATTGTATCAGAAAGATAAGAGTAATTAGAGAAAATAAATAACCAATAAACGTGAGCATTTTATATCCACTTTACCGTACAATAAGAAAGAGTGGAAAGAAAAATTACCCAAATCATAAAACTAATTCCTCCTGCTGTGAATAGAGACAATGATGAACGCCCTACTCAGAGATTTTATTTATTGTTTCCGAATGCTAGAAGCCAAAAGAGAGCGTAAATTTCATTTCTTTTTTTTCTTAATTGTGTTGGTTTAGCGATCAAATCTTTTGAAATGACGTGCGGCTGGACACTTCTAATAATAATGCGCCGTGTCAACACAGCAATCACGATGCTTGAGGAAGACCAAAGCTTTGCATGCATGCAGAATACGTCTCCGCTTTGGGGACACACCCTTTTCTTATTCGTTCGTTCGTATGCTGACGGGATAGAACACCGATGAATGAGAAGATTCTTGCATCCCGGGGTGTCGCAAGAATCATTGAGAGGCGAGAGAAAGCTATGTTACGCACGCACTAATTCGTGAGGTTATCCCGACAGCGGTATTGTTTTAAGTTTTTAAGGGGACCGGGTAAGCTCTATCTCAGCCATATTAAAATACACCAACTTTATGTACCTTTTTCTCATAAATGGTGGAAGATAGAGGTCTAGATTTCTTAGAGTAGTTTGAAAAACATGTTTTACGTATTTTAAAAGACCATTTTCTTTCTAAGTGAAACTGAAAATTAATTATTAATTGTTTATCGAAAGACATTTTTAAATCATCATTTTTGGTAAGATTTCACTGCCTAAAACAAATAATTCTCAAGAAATCATTAAATCCCTGTGTTAAAGTATGCACTATAATATAAATATAAGTATTTAGAAAAATCTGAATTTTTAAGTTTAATAGATATTGAAAAAAAAAGGAACACAAACCTGAAAAATCGAAGTTTTGAGAAAAATTCAATTACAGCTGTGAAGCAGTGTTGCCAGTGGATTACTTTTTTAAAATTCTGATTTCTTGATTGGCACCACTTTTTTGAAATAATAAAATTCGCCTTATTTAATAACGTATTAGTTAAGGCGAAAACAATGGGAATTTCACCACTTCAGAAAAGTGGTGCCAATCAAGAAATCTGAATTTTAAAAATGTAGCCCACTGCTGTGAAGTGTGCTCTTAGAAAGAATGAAAAAATCCAACCCTTTTTAAAAATATGTAAACACGTGTAATACATCGTTGAAAAGATTAAAGTTTAAACTGTTTAATAATATAAAAAAGTAAAAATCGATTTTTTGGCAGAATCGCTTACCCGGTCCCCTTAATAAATTCGGTATCCTTATCGCGATCCAAATTTGAAGATACTTTATCTATTCTCATTGATTCGATTGATAAATGATAGAAAAATGTCTTACCTCGCTCTAACCCGGAAACAAACAATTACAGGCTTCAGAAGAAAGAACACTTAAAAACACAGCAATTATTGTTAAGGCTGTTCTCGAGTGATTTGCTCAACAAGCGCAAAACGTTTTGACAGATTTACAAATTCATTTTTCAACGGACAGATATACAATTGGAAGGCCTGACTAGGGAAGCGATTGAGAATCGAACTGTGTTTTCCATTTTTTGATCCATAAATTACCTATCGAGTTAGAAGCGATTTTGATCACGTGACAAAGATGTTTTTCACTCGTTTTTGAGTGGTTATTCTTCTTTCATGCGGAAATTCGATTCAAAACGCCACTTTTTTTACACTATTTTCTGAAAGATCTATTGCGTTTGCAAAAAAAAAAAAAAAAAAAAAAAAAAAAAAGGAAAAAACAGTTCGATAACATAGCTTCTGAACAACAACACCTTCTAGTTTCATGCATTTCCGAACAAAAACAAATTAAAACTTATGTCCTAAATTTGCCCTTTTTGATTTGAGAACAGCCTTAAAAATGAGTATTAAAGTTTCGCGTTGTTGAGCATAAGGGAATTTGAGAATCACCTTAAATTGTCAACTTTGACACCGATTTTCGAAAGTTCCCCCCCCCCCCCCTTTATAGGAAAATCAAAAACGCTATTGGTCTTTTTAGTATCTGAATCAGGGATCTGTTTGGGAAAAAATTGGGCCCTTAAAAGGACTCTTCACAAACTTCTTAATCTTAAAACAGAACCCGCACAAAATTCTTTTAAAAAATAGACATTTCACAAGACTTTTTCATTTCCAAACTGAATCTTATCAATTTAATATTACGAATTTAACATTTTTAAAACAAAATCTGACCTATTTTACTCACAATGGTTCACTAAAGTAATTATTTAATATTTACCGACCTATATTAGTCATAAAAATTCTTATTAAAAATAGATAACAAGTAAAAATTAAATTTAAAAAAATCAAAAAACCCGACTGCATAAAAAGCGAACTACCGTATTTTATGGAAGAAACGCCGCGGCGTTTACGAGTTTAAAAGTTAATTTTTTTCCAAGTGCGGCGTTTTCGCCATGTGCGGCGTTTACGATATTTTTTTAAATGCCAACTGAGTTTCCTTAATTTAAAAATTCATAAAAATATTTAAAATAGAATTTAAATATCTTAAATAAAACTTCAGACATCTTAAGATATTAAAAACGAGGCATCCTACACTGCTCAGAAAACTTTGATTAAAGTTAGGTCAATGTGACGCTGTCGACAAAAGTAGCGTTCCGATGGATGCGGCGTTTACAACGGGTGCGGCAATTACGTTATTTTTTAGCTTATTCAGGCCAATTTGAGGAGTGCGGCATTTACGACGGGTGCGGCGTTTCTGTTAAATTTAATTCCCCAGATGTTCTTCGGCAACTGCTAAAAGTGATTAAAAAAAAAGAAAAGAAAGAACTTGTTACTAAACACAGATCATTTTAACAAGCAAATTTACGAACTGTTTCTTTACTTCCGCATTTGATAATGAGTGCTATTACAGACCACTTGAGTAACTCTCTAAAGCATATGTGCTAATAACTAAGATTTCACCACTCATATGTAACCAAAAAGGAACATCTGAACATTTTGACGTTTGCCAGACACCTTTTAATTATTATATATTTTTTTCTACGCTGCGAATATGTGTTTTAGCAGCTTTTATGTATACTCACTCTTAATCATGTAGCCTCTCTGTTAAGACGGAGTTTCTTATACTCCAGTAATATGTTTAATTATAAGTATTTAAAGCTAAAATTTGAATCTTTCTTTATCGTAAAAACACACAATACTAATTCATATTACATTATATCTTCCCATGGATTTAGCGATTCATATTAAGCTCTCAAAGGATACTTCAAAGGATAAATAATGCTTCACAAAATAAAATAAAAATAATTTCTTCAAGAAGCTTTTGGATAAATCCCTGACCACGCCACACCGATGAAGTTATACGTCATCGCGATATTGATGAATCCCAGGTAAGAGCATTTTAACTATTTCCATTTCAAAAGCAGCATAGCCACAAGAGATTTTTTCTAATTGTTTAAATATGAGACAGCGAATTCCTGCTATCGAGAATGGGGTGCTTTTGGCTTGATAGGCCACTTAAACTCCAACAAAAAGATTAATGAGACAGATAAAGTGCTCATGTTTAGCGAAAAAGAAGAAAAATTTTATATAGTGGCTTAGATTATAAATATTAAAAATATTCATGTTCTGAATAAAAAAAATAAAAAGATGCTGCATTGAATAAAATAATGAATGTTATTGTACCAGAAATATAAAGGTGAATGAAAAAGAAACATTTATATATTTATGTTTTATCTAATGAACATTTAAATAATTAGTGAATGAACAATTTGTTGGTTGTGAGTAATAATAATAATAAAAAAAGAAATCGTTCATTTTACATTTTACAGTAAATAAATAAATAAAAAGGAAATAGGTTGGTCGCATAAAAAAAATAAAAATAAACATGGCAGGGATAAAAGAAACTCAAATAGTCGAAAAATTAAATTCGACAAACTACGCAAATTGGAAATTTCGCGCAGAAATGATTTTAATAAAAGAAGAATTGTTTGATGTAATAACAGAAAATCCCCCAGATCCAATTAACACGGACTGGACGAAGAGGGACCGTAAAGCACGTGCAATTATCAACTTGAGTATTGAAGACTCACAGATCGTGCATGTAAAGCACTTAAACACTGCCAGAGAAACCTGGCAAGCTTTAAAAACAATTCATGAAAGGGCTAATCTCTCAAGCAAGTTATATTTGCTGAGAAAATTATACGGAGCAAAACTCCCAGAAAACGGCAATCTAATAAAACACATTACACATATTTTAGAACTTGTTGATAAACTTTCAGCCATAGGCGAAACTATTAATGACTCGCACATTTCAGCTCTGTTACTTTGTTCATTGCCACCTAGCTACAACACCTTAATTATAGCCCTCGAGGCCCGTCCAGAAAATGAACTTAATTCAGAGTTTATAAAAGGAAAACTCACTGATGAATATACAAGACGTTTAGAAAACACAGATCAGAGCGAGAATTCCTCAAAAGCGTTTAAAACGCATAAAAGGTTTCCGGCTGAACACTATAATAAAAAGGACAAACAGTGCACATACTGTAAATTAAAAAACCATACATACAGGGAGTGCTGGCATCTTAAGAACAGAAACACTTACTCACCGTCACAAAAACAACAGCCGCACAAATCCAAGTATTACACATCATCGTTATGTTATGAAGACGCAAACTATTATAGAGAAAACAAAAACCGTGAAACAGAACCAATTCGGATTAACAAAACACAGGGCAATTCAGGAAAAGGCAGCGACGCAGCTTTTTTAGTCCAGAAACCAGGAAAACAAACCTGGATAATCGACTCAGGTTCATCGACACACATTCTAAACAGTAAAGATGCATTCACTAAGTTTAACGACACTGAAAAGACGACAGTCATCATTGCCAATGGAAAAACGCTGAATTCACACGGTACAGGTGAAACGACATTTAAAACAAAAACATCCGATGGAGGGATAAACACAATCACATTAAAAGAAGTATTATACGTACCAGAATTAGAATCGAACCTCATATCGGTAAGCAAAGCAACACAGAATGGCTATAAATTAATTTTCGATAAAGAAAAATGCACGTTATCCCGAAACGGGAATATTTATCTTGAAGCAAGAATGAAAAATAATTTATATCAAGTCGAATTATTAGAAAGCGCTGAAACTAATAAAGTAAACATTGCACATGAATGTAAAAATAAAAATTGCATAGAAGTTTGGCACAAACGGCTTGGCCATCGTAACTATAATGCGATAAAAGAATTAATAAATAAAAACTTAGCAGACGGTATAAAAATAAATAACTGTAATCATAATGCATTGTGTGAAATATGTATCCAAACAAAAATAAGTGATGCCCCATATCCGAAATCAACAAACTGTCCCAAAACAGGCAAAGTGCTCGATCTGATACACACGGACGTGTGCACATCTATCGGTACACCTACTATCGGGGGAAAAACAATGTTCGTCACTTTTATAGACGACTATTCAAGGTTCACAGTAATTTACTTACTTTCGCATAAAAATGAAGTTCACGAAAAGTTAAAAGATTATGTAGCCATGGTGAAAACCCAATTCGGCAGATTCCCTAAAGCTATTAGATCCGATAATGGAGGGGAATATTTAGGTAAACAAACGGAAGAATACTTAAGGGCAAGAGGTATCCAACACCAGTTTACGGTACCATTTTGTCCGAGCCAAAACGGCGTAGCGGAAAGAAAGAATAGGTCATTATTAGATATGACTAGGAGTCTACTCTCCGAAGCAGGCTTACCTCAAAAATTCTGGGGAGAAGCCATAAATACCGCCAATCACCTGCAGAATAGGCTACCAACCAAAATAACAAACAAAACACCGTTCGAAATTTGGTTCAACCGAAAACCCACCTTACACTACCTGCGTACATTCGGCTGTAAAGCTTATGCCTATATACAAAAACATCAGCGAAACAAATTAGATGATAGAGCGCAGGAAGGAATACTTGTGGGGTATGACAACAAATCAAAAGGTTACCGTATATTCACAAAAGAAAACAAAATAATAATAGCGAGAACAGTTAAATTTATAGAAAATAGTGAAAACAACTTAAAAGAAAGCGAAGAGGTAGAAAACTCAGACAATGACAACAACTACATTCAAACAGAGTTAAGTAATTCGGACGAAGAACCAACCGCGTCCAAACAACCCGACGTAGAACCGAGAAGGTCTCAGAGGTCAAATAGAGGAGTACCACCCGACAGATACGTATGTCACGTAAAAACAAATGACACATTCGAACCATCCGATTTTTATGACATAGCAAACATGAACAACCCAGTAGTAAAAGAAAATTGGCTCAAAGCCGCTCAACAAGAAATCCACTCATTAAAGAAAAATAAAACTTGGGACTTAGTGGATCCCCCACCAAATAAGAAAATTATTGGTTGTAAGTGGATTTTTAAGAGAAAGTTAGATAATTTAGGAAATGTACAAAAATACAAGGCCCGTTTAGTAGCGAAAGGATATAATCAGAAGTACGGCGAAGATTATGATGAAACCTTCGCACCCGTAGTTTCACACACAACAATCCGCACATTTTTAGCCTTAGCGGCATATAAAAATCTTTCTGTTCAACACATTGACATCGACACTGCATTTCTTCACGGCGAAATAGAAGAAGAAATTTTCATGAAACAACCAGAGGGTTTTATAGAAAAAAATTGTGAAAACAAAGTGTGTAAACTGAATAAAACAATCTACGGCTTAAAGCAGGCAGCTAGAGCCTGGCACAAAAAGATCGCAGAATCATTAAAAAACCTTAATTTTGTGCAAAGCACTGCTGACTCATGTTTGTTTACTAGAAAAGAAAAGGAAAATTTCACTTATATCATCGTCTACGTTGACGATATTTTAATCGCGAGTAAAAGTGAAATAATTAAAGATGTAATAAAACAATTGCAAAATGAGTACGGAGTAAAAGACTTAGGCGAAATAAGTCAGTACCTAGGAACCAACATAATCAAAACGAATGATGGTTACAAATTAAACCAAAAGTCAAAAATAGAAGATTTGGTTAGAAAGTTAAATTTAACAGATGCAAGACCTATTGGTACACCGATGGAAGTAGGTTTCTATAAATTAGAAGATAGCGACAATTTACTTCCGAACAATACAAAGTTTAGGCAAGCGATCGGTTCGCTCTTGTATATTGCCACAGTCACTCGACCCGACATTATGGCACCAGTAAATATACTTAGTAGGAGAAGTGCAACGCCACGCGAGAAGGATTGGAAAGCGGCAAAAAGAATTATTATTTACCTCAATTGCACAAAAAACCTATGCCTAACAATAAGTAAAAATAAACCACCAATACTCATCGCGTATGCTGATGCTGATTGGGCTGGGGACACTAAAAATAGAAAATCAACCACCGGCAATATTTTTTTTCTGGGTGATAATCCCATTCAATGGACTACAAAATTACAGTCAAGCATTGCATATTCTTCCGCTGAAGCGGAATATGTTGCTGCAGCAACCGCAGGACAAGAAATTTTATGGCTATTAAAACTGCTAGAAGATCTTAACTTGTATCAAGTAAAACCTATTTTACTTTACCATGACAACCAAAGCAGTATAAAGATGATAGAAAATGAAAAATTTTCGAAGCGGACAAAACATATTGATATCCGCTTTCACGCCATAAGACAATTAAAGGAGGATAAAATTATCGAATTAAAATATTGTCCCACGCAATACATGATTGCTGACTGCTTGACGAAGCCCACACCCAAACCTCAACTTTTGTGTGACATCAAGACTATGAACTTGTTACCTTATCCATCTGAGGAGATTAAGGAGGGGTGTTAAATTTAATTCCCCAGATGTTCTTCGGCAACTGCTAAAAGTGATTAAAAAAAAAGAAAAGAAAGAACTTGTTACTAAACACAGATCATTTTAACAAGCAAATTTACGAACTGTTTCTTTACTTCCGCATTTGATAATGAGTGCTATTACAGACCACTTGAGTAACTCTCTAAAGCATATGTGCTAATAACTAAGATTTCACCACTCATATGTAACCAAAAAGGAACATCTGAACATTTTGACGTTTGCCAGACACCTTTTAATTATTATATATTTTTTTCTACGCTGCGAATATGTGTTTTAGCAGCTTTTATGTATACTCACTCTTAATCATGTAGCCTCTCTGTTAAGACGGAGTTTCTTATACTCCAGTAATATGTTTAATTATAAGTATTTAAAGCTAAAATTTGAATCTTTCTTTATCGTAAAAACACACAATACTAATTCATATTACATTATATCTTCCCATGGATTTAGCGATTCATATTAAGCTCTCAAAGGATACTTCAAAGGATAAATAATGCTTCACAAAATAAAATAAAAATAATTTCTTCAAGAAGCTTTTGGATAAATCCCTGACCACGCCACACCGATGAAGTTATACGTCATCGCGATATTGATGAATCCCAGGTAAGAGCATTTTAACTATTTCCATTTCAAAAGCAGCATAGCCACAAGAGATTTTTTCTAATTGTTTAAATATGAGACAGCGAATTCCTGCTATCGAGAATGGGGTGCTTTTGGCTTGATAGGCCACTTAAACTCCAACAGTTTCTTCCATAAAATACGGTAATTAATTATTTCTCACCAATGTGAAACTATTTTTTATATTACTTACCAATTTTTTTTTTTTTTTTATGGTACTTGTATTGATGACTTTTAAGTTGCGTTTAATTGTTAGTTCCTGTCTATAAACACTGTTTTGATGAGGCCTATAGATGTCTATGAAGATTAGAGTTGCAGTAAAGCAATTCTAGGTTGTGTAATATTTAAATGGAGCTTCTGATTGTAAAACAGTCAATGAAACATCATCTTCATTTTGAAAGACCTATCCAATGATATGCCACTCAATAGGGTGCGTAATTTTTTTTTTTTTCGTCTCCACCACCATTTTGTATTTTACGGCCGCCATTTTGAATTTATGAAAATAAAATGTACCCTATAATCATCGAACGGCTAAGACGAATCGATAGAGACCTTATTCATTAAAATCCATCCAGCCATTGTGATGTTTCAAAGGTATAAATAAATCCACAGACCGAGATACACATCAAACACGTAACCCTTCTTGGCAGTCGGGTAAAAATAACGTAAATATAATGATAACTTCAAATTCACAAAATTGTGACTAAATTTTTCAAAAATGCAAATAATAATTATAATTATAATTATGACTATAGATTTTTCATACACGTAAAAAAAAAATTCTTCACAATTTCTCAAAACACAGGACCCTATGGAAAAATGTCTGGACCCCTGTGAATAATAATAGCAAATATGAATAAATATAAATTCGTGAATATCTCAGAAAGTAGCTAGTTAGTTAGGATTTGAGTTACAGTCTTAACCAAACAAAGTAACTACAATACAAACGACAGTATCTCGCAACTTTCGGGAGCTGCGAAACTGCACGCCTCCGACAGTGTTAAAATGGGATAAAATACCACCGCGGCCTAAAGGCCTATGTGTGCATACGACCTACGCGTCATTACTTCTCTTCACACGTTTTTGGCCAACACCCCCTCTCGCGGGCAAAAAGCATCTCTTGATGCCACTCGAGGTAATTGCGCGCACCCTCCCTCATGACCCCCCCCCCCCACTTTTAACATTTTCTTATGCACAATAATAAACCAGCCGTATGTAATCTCATTATATCCCCACATTTTTTTTTTTATTCATCTTGGAAAATTGTAGATCGTATCTATATTTTCGTGGTTGGTGTGCTAGTTTGCTAAGGGATGTATGTATGCATGTGTAAGTGTGTGTGTGAAGTAAGGCCAAGGGGAAGTGGGGAGATGTTTGTGTAGTGCAGGCTTTGATCGTGCGATCTCGTTTTTAAACCTCGTTGCATCACGTTTTATTTGAGATTATTTAGCCTTACCTCTTTGCGATACATTTTTGAACACATCCTGATAGAATCATTATACACTGTTCATCTTGATCTTCGGTTTATAAATAAGAAATTATGCCGGATCAAAAATTTGAAATGTAGTTTGAAATCGTATATCTATGAATTTTAACACTCCTAACTTTTATGCAAATTATTTGAAAATTCTCAGAATTTAAATAATATGACGTTGAAATAATATAACAGGGGTCGATGCAGGGATTTTTTCTTTTGGGACCTATTTTGTGAAGAAAAAAAAATTATTTTTGTGAAATTTATTACATTTTTGTGAAATTATTTATTATATTTTTGTGAAAAGTAAAAATTATTTTTGTGAAATTTATTATTTTTTTGTGAAATGTAAAAATTATTTTTCTGAAAAGTAAAATTGTGTAACGAAATATGAAATCCAGTTACTGAAATCCGAACCAAGCATTTGTTAATAAATAATAACTTCTTTTAAGTCCTTCTTACTAAAGTTTTCATTTCTTGGGAACTTGTTTTCTTTGTAAATTACACATTTTAAAACCTAACAGTAGGAAAATAGTTAATGAAGACTATGCTTTTATTTTATGGAATAGGATTTTGTGAAGGGGCCTATTTTAATAAAATGAATTTTGTGAAGCGGCCTGTTCCATTAAAAGGAATTTTGTGAAGGGG
The DNA here is from genome assembly GCA_963932465.1 of Maratus speciosus. Taxonomy (NCBI): domain Eukaryota; kingdom Metazoa; phylum Arthropoda; class Arachnida; order Araneae; family Salticidae; genus Maratus; species Maratus speciosus. The sequence goes on from OZ010798.1 coordinate 20,670,544, forward strand.
CCTGTTTCATTAAAGAGATTTTTGTGAAGGGGACCTATATAGGTCCCAATTTTCCCCTGGATTGACACCTGTATAATGTTTGTAAAAAAACTTTTACAAATAATTGTGTTGATCAGAAAAGCTCAGATAATTGTTGGTGTGCGTTTATTAGTATAAAATCTGTGAAAACAGAATTGCTATAAAACAGAATTGGATGTAAATTTCGTTTTATACAGATTTTCGTTCTTGGCATTTACGTAATGCCAAAGTTTACACCAGGCAGTTTCAGGGGGGTGCTGCACCCCACCTACCTTTCGGTTTTCATAAATAGCACCCCTCTTGGCCCTCATTCAAAAAATTCGCACCCTTCTTGCCTCTCAATAGAAAAAAGTGCCCTTTCTCCTTTTTGCATTACAAAAATTTGTTTGCATAGTAAAAACTGATTCAATGTTGTCGTGAAAGGCTTTAAAAATTAAAAAAAAGTGCCTTTAAGAATCTGAAAAATGCTCTTAAGAATTCGAAAAGTGCCCTTAAGAATCTGAAAAGTGCTCTAAAGGATCCGAAAAAGGCCATTAAGAATCTAAAACATGCTCTTTAGAATTAAAAAAGTGCCCTTTCTCACTGGCAGCACCCTACCCTTTTTTAAACCTATTGGAGAAACTCTGGTAATGTTATATTTATTTTGTGGCAACGTGTAGATTTTCCACTTAAAGCAGGATTTCGGTTTAAACAGGTTTCGTTTTAAGCAGGTTTTACTGTACTATGCTCTACGTGTAACCCATTTTATTCGCGAATTTTTAATAATAATACAAAGTTTAACGATACGTTTCCGAATGTATCCTTATACGGTAAAACATACCTAACTCGGTCATCTAACGGTTCAGGGAAAAAATTACAAAAGAGTAAATTTTTCAACCTAATTACAAGAGTATTCTGTAAAAATAAATAAATAAATAAAAATAATAAATTGTTGATTTTACAAAAAAAAAAAAAAAAAAAAAAAAAAAAAAAAAAAAAAAAAACTTTAAACCAGAACGCTAATAAAAATCTATTTATTTTAAGAAAATTATCTGTACTTTATTACGAACTTGCGGGCAAAATCTGCTAAAATAATATAAAATCTGTAATAAAAACAGATTATTTCCGTAAAATTAACAGTTTTGTACCGGCATTCTGGCTGACAGTTTTTTATTTTCCTGTAAAGCTAACAGATTTTTTACGGTGTATAATATAGACAGTCGAAGTAACCAAATATTTATAAAGGGATCTTTTACACAAAATCGAGTTAGTTTACTAATTCTATACTTTTTTCCCCTTGTTGCTCACGAAACCTAATGACGACCGCTTCTTTTGCTTTATGACGATTTTGAAACACTCAAAAAAAAAAAAAAAAAAAAAAAAAAAAAAAAAAAAAGTTCAAATAATCCTGTAACCAGAATTCGAACTTAGTACTTCTTGGCTGACAAGACAAAATAACGACCTCAAGCTGTGTAACATACACAATTTGAGGCTCACAGCATATCGTGAAATTTAAGGTCTTCCAATTTCATTTAGTTGTGATTGTAATTTTTTATTACCGTATTTTATGGAAGAAACGCCGCACTCCTCAAATTGGCCTGAATAAGCTTAAAAATACCGTAAACGCCACATCTATCGGAACGCTACTTTTGTCGACAGCGTCACATTGACCCAACTTTAATCAAAGTTTTCTGAGCAGTGTAGGTGCCTCGTTTTTAATATCTTAAGCTGTCTGAAATTTAATTTAAAATATTTAAATCCGATTTTAAATATTTTTATGAATTTTTAAATTAAGGAAACTCAGTTGATATTAAAAAAAAAATCGTAAACGCCGCACATGGCGTAAACGCTTCACTTGGAAAAAAAATTAACTTTTAAACTCGTAAACGCCGTGGCGTTTCTTCCATAAAATACGGTACTATTTGAGCTGAATTTAATGCTTAGCCGGATAAAAACGTATAATTCTGATCTAATCCATGAATATCCACATTAAAAAAGCACATTTATGCCTATGCTTAAAAGTGGTACATGCACTAAATCCCCTGCTTTCTACATAACTTATAATCCATCGTTATCCACATTGTTAATTCTTGTAGCTATTAGCAATTTTAGACAGAAAACCCATTTATCTTCTGTCTAATAAGGGAATGCCACACAGTTTAAAGCTTGCATTTTCATGCGGTTTTTCGCAGAAAGCAATGATCAATGACAATTGTTGCATCCGAAAATCTTATGACCAAATAAGATAAATGAAGAAAATTTGTTTCCGCAGTGTTCTCATCCTTTGTCTTTAGGGTGATCATGAACAGTAAAATATGCGGTTGCTAAAATGGAATGATTCACGATAATATAATGCCGATTTGGCGACTATCAAGGGAGTGCCCATTTGGCAAAGTTCGTTTGAATGATCAAGTTATGTAAGGGAATGCCTTCAGGGACAAAGATGGATTTTATTTATGTACGAACTGAAAAAAAAAAAAGATAAATGTTTCCTGATATAGCAAGGTTTACGAAAATATATTGTAACCACTTCCCAATTATCCACACGATAGTTGCCTTTTTTGACTAAAAAAAAAAAAGAATTATCCCTTAAACAAAGCCTCATTATCACAGGGGTACATGCACAGGGCTCCCATAGCAAAACATGTCTGGCAATTTCCCTGACTTTCCCTGACCAAATCTCAAAAAATTCCACGTGCATAAACTAAATCCGCCATTTATTTCTGAAATCCTTTTTGACAAAATTAGCGATTTTTTTCTTCAATCTCTCTTTTCTCTGATTTTTTGCGATCATTTGACAAATTTCGCTATTTCTCCCTCGAGTACATGTAAGGCTGTTCTTAACTGCTTTGCTCAACAAGCACAAAACGTTTTGACATTTTTACAAATTAATTTTTTAACGGAAAGTTATAAAATTGGAAAGCCTGGCCATGGAAGCGATTCGGAATTGAACTGGTTTTTTTTTTTTCCATTTTTTGATCCATCCATTACCTATTGAGTTATAAGCGAATTCGATCACGTGACAAACACGTTTTTCGCCCGCTCTTGAGTGCTCTTTCTCCCTTCGCGCGGAAATTCGGTTCAAAACATTCTCGATGACATAGTTTTTGAACAACAACACCAGCTAGTTTCATGCATTTTCGAAAAAAAAAAAAAAAAATTAAAACTTATGTCAGAAAGTTGTCTTTTTGGATTTGAGAACACCCTTAAATTACCTATCGGATTATAAGCGATATTAATCACGTGACAAAGACGTTTTTTGCCCTTCCTTGAGTGGTTATTTTTCTTTCGCGCGGAAATTTGGTTCAAAATGCCCACTTTGACACTCTTTTTTGAAAGGTCTATTGCCTTTGAAAAAAAAAAAACGGAAAAAAGTGTTCTATGACACAGTTTTTGGACAACAGCACTTGCTATCTCCATGTATTTCCGAACAAAAATAAATTAAAACTTATGTCATAAAGTTGTCTTTTTGGATTTGAGAACAGCCTTAATGTTTTGACAAAGTCTTACGGAACCAAATCACGATTTCAAAAGACTATGAAATATTCTTTCAAACGCAATCATTCATCGAAGATTTAAAATTCAGCAATGCGTTGCCTTTATAATGAAATGCGATCATGCTAAAAACGCGCCATTATTTACATAGATAAAAACAGGGAACACGTTTATAATAGTTGGTCATCGTCATTTATACCTGTTTTTAGGTGTACATAGGCAGTGCCTTTTTTGTGTGCTCACCAAAACAGCTCCACAATTTATTAATGCGCGCGAGGTGATGAGAAAATGGTGCGAAGCCAAACACCATTTTTCCGGTCAAAGGGAGAAGCTGAGAAGGTGGTTTATAATAATAATCTCATTAATTTTCCCGTCATGGCGGCCAGATCGTATCTGAGAGTTAGTTACAACACGCCAGGGTAGGGAGGGAAGGAAGAACAGATGGTTGTATGCCCGGGCGGGTCAGAACTTACCTTAGATGATAACACCTAAATCGGCCGAGGTTGGTTTGGTTTATTTTATGCAACCATGCGAAAGATATGAGCGGAAAATAAGAATTTCTGCCTTTTCACTTAAGGCTGTTCTTTAAGGGTGTATTCGAAAAAATATTTTTCCACCCTCAACAGCTCGAAATTTTCCGATACATTTTCAGACTCATTTTTAAAAGTAAAAACATGAAACTTGCTGGGGTGATTTCTGAAGACATGTTTAACATGCCGTGTGATTTCATTTTCAGCTCAATTCATTAGAATTTGATTTTTAAACAATTATTTTCTCAATATGACCATTTTTTTCATTCCCAGATCGCCCACTTCGGAAAATTCGGTTCAAAACGCCAACTTTGACAGCGTTTTTTACAGTATTTTCTGCATTTATCAAAAAATTAAGAAGCACCGCACATTATATAGTTTCTAAATAAGAGAATTTCCCAGTTTGATGCGTTTGAGAGCAAAAATGAATTTTAAAATGAATCAGAAAATAAGCAGTTTGGATCGGAATACATCCTTAACTGCTCTGCTCAACAAGCGCAAAACGTTTTGATACATTTACAAATTCATTTTTGAATGGAAAGATATAAAATTGGAAAGCCTGGCCATGGAAGCGATTTGGAATCGAACTGTTTTTTCCCTTTTTTGATCAATCCTTACCTATTGAGTAATAAGTGAATTTGATCACGTGACAAACACGTTTTTCGCCCGCTCTTGAGTGCTCTTTCTTCCTTCGCTTGGAAATTCGGTTCAAAACGCCCACTTTAACAGTATTTTCTGACAGATCTATTGCGTTTGCAAAAAAAAAAAATGGAAAAACAGCTCAATGACATAGTTTGACATAGTCAATGACATAGTCAGAAAGTTGCCCAAAAGGGCAACTTTCTGACATAAGTTTTAATTTATTTTTGTTCGAAAATGCATGAAATTAGCCGGTGTTGTTGTTCAGAAACTATGTCATCGAACTGTTTTTTCCGTTTTTTTGCAAGTGCAATAGATCTCACCGAAAATAGTGTCAAAGTGGGCGTTTTGAACCGAATTTCTCAACCGAAGCAGAAAATCTAGTTAGCGAAGGCAGAAAAACGCCTTGTCACGTGATCTAAAACGCTTATAACTCGATAGGTAATTCATGGTTCAAAAAATGGAAAACACAGTTCGATTGGAAGTCGCTTCCAGAGTCAGGCTTTTCAGTTTTATATCTTTCCGTTAAAAAATGAATTTGTAAATATGTTAAAATATTTTGCGCTTGTTGAGCAGAGCAGTTGAGAACATCCTTAAGGGAGCTGGTCACTCAGCTCCAGAATTCTCCTTCGTAATGTTAAGGCTATGGACTTTTGATGCATTCGTCTATTTAAAATATCTTCTCGGGAAATTCACATTTTTAACATCTTTTTTCTGTATACTTTTCTTAAGGGTGTTCTCAAATCCAAAAGGCCAACTTTCTGACATAAGTTTTAACTTGATTTTGTTCGAAAATGCATGAAACTAGCTGGTGTTGTTGTCCAGAAACTATGCCATTGAGCTGTTTTTCCATTTATTTGCAAACGCAACAGATCTTTTAGAAAATAATGTCAAAGTGGGCGTTTTGAACCGAATTTCCGCGCGAAGGAAGAAAGAGACTCGAAATCAAGCGAAAAACGTGTTTGTCACGTGATCAAAAGTCTTTATAATTCAATAGGTAATGGATGGATCAAAAAATGGAAAAACAGTTCAATTCCAAATCGCTTCCATGGCCAGGCTTTCCAATTTTATATCTTTCCGTTAAAAAATGAATTTGTAAGTGTGTCAAAACGTTTTGCGCTTGTCAAGCAGAGCAGTTAAGAACAGCCTTAAAGGATGTCTCTATTTTTTTTAGTTTTCAAAATTTTTCCAAAATCTACGCTGAATTTAATATTTTATGTGCTAAAAGCGAGCGAAATGTGAGTAAGATTTTAACACCTCGTATAAAATTAAGCATAGATTTTAGAAATACTTCGAGAACTAAGAAAAAAAGAGACCTCTTTTAGGAAGTGTACACAAAAAATAGAAGTTAAAAATATTAATTTCCCGAGGAGATATTTTAAATAGACGAATGCATCCAATGCCCATTGACTTTACACGAGTGAGGGGAAATCGGCAGCTGAGTGACCCGCTCCCTTAACTCTCATCCAAATGAGCTACTTTCTGACACATTTTTAAATTCTTTTTTGTTCGGAAACGCATAAAATGGGCAGGTATTCTTATTCAGAAACTGTGTAATCGTTTCCATTTTTTGGTAAAGGCAGATCTTTCAGAAAATACTGTCAAAGGGGGCGTTTGAACCGGATTTCCGACGAGGCAAGGCGAGAAAAAGGAACACCGTGAGCGATTCCAAATTGCATTGTGCTTTTTTCTGTCTACCCCAGTATAAGGAAGAAGTCAAAAATGGGTGTTGTCATCTGAAAATTCAATGTTAGAAAAATTATTAACATGTCAACGACCCCAATTTGAAAACTTGTATTCAAATTGAGAAAGAAGACACACTTGAATGGTACCTCCCGCATTGCTATACGACAGTTTGTTATAACATAGCACGGTGGCTCACTTTTTTCTTGAATTCTTACAATGCACTTTCATTGTGTAATAATCACGTACTGTGCTTTTGAAAAAAAATATATATAGTACGCTCTATTGTACGTGGCACAGAAATCGCGATTATTTGTTAATTGTTTAATGGCAACGCTCGAATGAAACGCATCTAATTGGTTATTGAACAGCATACCTATAAGGGGTTACCATAGGGGGAACCTGTTCTGTAGCCAACTTGGCGATGCATTTCCAAATTTGGTGACCAAAATGAGTCGCCAAAAGTGACGCTAATTTGGAGATATGTCTAATATTTCGCCAAATTCCCATAGACTTCACTTCCATTGTAAACCAATAGGGTTTTTTTGCTTACAGAAAATCAACCCATTGAGATATTTTAATGCAACAAAAACTAATATTAGCTTAAGGGATTCTATTAATTATATTTAAGGTAGTAATTAAATCCAAGTAAAATTATCCAAGTAAATTAAATTATGAATAAAAGTAACATGATACAATGCTTAGCATGCTTTCCCAAACATAAATTTTAAGGGCAACCAAATTGGTCACCAAGGGCGGCTAGTGTTTATGAAAATCTTCACGCGTTTTATTTCTTAATGTTCTTCGTCATTTTAGGGACCAAATGCCAAATAATCGCGATCCTTCTCTGTTCCTCCCGTCAGACCGTGTCGGCGCCCGATCCGATTATGAGGCGCCTGTAGAAAAAAACAAAGTGTGAGCCAACCGGCTCACTCATCTGTGACTGCTTAATCATTGGCTCAGCAAAAGGAAGAGAGAACAACCTTGCTGTCAAAATTTGATTTCTTTCGGAGTTATGACATTTCCAATTTGTCACTTACTACACTATAGTTCCACGTTGTCATCATTGAAATACTGAGACAAGAACGGATCAAAAAGCGAACGATCTTTACCAGTGGCGTATCCAAGTTGCGCAGAAGTGGGGGTGAGGCTGATGTGTGTAGACCACCCTGCCCCCCAAAATGTAATGCACATATCAAGTTTATTTACGAATTTTTTTTCAAAATGCAGTGAAACCTTTTAAGACGGAATCCAATTCGTTTGACAGATGCGTGCCTCCCCTCCCCTTCTCCTAAGTACTAAATGGCTATTAGGAATGGTCACTAATCTTCGGGAAGACCTTACTTGTCAACGGTGATTATACTGAGGGAGCCTTTTTACCGATTCTGGCGTTGTAGGATTTCCATACTGGGAGATATATAGTGATGAGTTTGGCGCGCAGAAAATCCTTTTTCGGATTTAATTTATATTATTTGTTTACTGCTGAAGTATATTCTTGGATCGCCAGGCTGTTTATCGTTGTTTGGAGGAATAAATTTGCGCGAGTTGAATTTACCAATTAATTTGTTTTTTTTTTTTTTTCCCGTTCCACGCAGATTTTTTTTTATATTCCTGAAAGAATTCCGGTTGATGATAGACAGCCAAAATACATTTAGAATAAAATTATATATATATATATATATAAACGAAAAATCCCCTTTAGGGACGCCAGCTGTGGAGGGGCCAGAAAGGGCCACCGCCTCTCTCTGGATTTTGAAAATTAATTTTAAACGAAACTTTCTTCATTTCTGATTGTTAAAAATGAAAGATAAAAAAAACTGCCTTGTCTTCCTCAACCCCTACCGTGGCAAAGAATTTTTAATTCTTTTTTTTTTTCTAATTTTCTATTTACATCCACGTGTTTTTAATTTATCCGAAAGGGATCAGAGACCCTGTGGCGGGAATTTTGTTTTTGAACTGTCAATTTTGTTAAATGTTGGTATAAATCTATTTTTGAATATTTAATATTTCTTAATTGTTGTATTATTTTATTGCTTCTGAGTATGTTTACAAATTGTCTTAAATGGAGAATTCTGTCACTTTTTTTTTGTAATTTAGCTTATTTCATACTTACGTTCAGCAGCGGGCGAATGTAGACCATGGACCTCAGCCCTCCAAAAAAATAAATAAATAAATAAATAAAATAAAATAAAAATGTGTAAATGCAAACGAGAGATTAGAAAAGAACCTTCCCATTGGTTTAACATTAACTCACGTGTAAGGCTCCTGTCCCTACAGGCGAAGACACTCGCGAACTAATGCTAACCCTATGGGGAGGTTATTTTCTTATCTCGTTTGCATCTCGGAATTTTTAAATATTTTTTTGCATTGTATAGCTGAAGTCGATCTCTACATCGCTCTTTTTTTTTTTTTTTTTTTTTTTTTTTTTACTTTTTCGATTTTGGTTGCAGATATTTTTTATTAAGTTACTTTCACTTTCGAAACCGGTTCCGAAAATGAAAGTGTCATTCTAAAAAAATATCTGCATTAGATTTCTTATTTACACTGTCGCCTTGAGTTCTTGAGTATACTGTATTGTGGTATAGCGAGTCTCACTCCTTTCTATTATCACACATCATTAATACTGTATGACGTATTTCTGGGTACCTTATACGGGTACCCCGGGTACCGGGACAAGATTTAAATGCCTTGTTTATTAAAAAAAAAAAAATCTTTAAAACAAATGTAGGGCCCCAGAGATGTTTTCTGCGCCCAAGACCCTTTGAAGTGACGCCTAGCCCTGTAAAATAGTGTTTAAAACTGATTATACATAAAACTTACAAGAAAAAAAAAAGAAAAAGAAAAAAACCCCCTCACTATACAACAGTGGGAAACTTTCTGAAACATTCAAGGACTCATTTTTAAACTTAAAAGCATAGAAGTAACGGACATTTAAAAATTATTTGGAGTCGAGTAGTGTTTTTCACTTTTCGATCAGTGTTTTTCATTTTTTGATAAATGTTCTTGAATTATAAGCGATTGATGTCTCATGGCAATCTTTATCAGTCTGTAGTGTCCGGAAATTCTCCTTTGAAACATCAATTTTCCATTATTTTTTTGACATATTCTTTCGATTTATCTAAAAGCGGAATTCGATTTCATAACGATTTCATGGACGCTATTCGATTTTATAGGAATAATTTGAATAAAATCTTTGATTTGGAAAAGATGTTTCAGAAATAATTCAGGAATATTTATACCCTAAAAATTATTCTTATATTATGCTACACACACACGAAAACGGAAAAGAAATACAAAATAGACGAATTGGTAAATTATTTTTTAAACAATTTCTACAGCGTTATTTTTCTTGAAAGAAAATAAAATGAAACGAATGAGAGAGAGAGAAAGAAGGGGGGGGGGGGTTGAAAGAGAAGTATTCAAAAGTTTTTAAATGTTTTAAGGGTGTATTCGAAAAAATATTTTTCCACCCTCAACAGCTCGAAATTTTCTGAGACATTTTCAGACTCATTTTTAAAAGTAAAAACATGAAACTTGCTGGGGTGATTTCTGAAGACATGTTTAACATGCCGTGTGATTTCATTTTCAGCTCAATTCATTAGAATTTGATTTTTAAACAATTATTTTCTCAGTATGACCATTTTTTTCATTCCCAGATCGCCCGCTTCGGAAAATTCGGTTCAAAATGCCAACTTTGACAGCGTTTTTTACAGTATTTTCTGCATTTATCAAAAAATTAAGAAGCACCGCACATTATGTAGTTTCTAAATAAGAGAATTTCCAAGTTTGATGCGTTTGAGAGCAAAAATGAATTTTAAAATGAATCAGAAAATAAGCAGTTTGGATCGGAATACACCCTTAAGTGAGCAATTTAGCTACATAATCAAACATGTGGCATTTGTAAGCAACTTTTTTTAATTTAATAAAATTATTGAAAAATCTCAAGTACATGCGAAATAAATAAATAAATAAAGTCATTATGTCTGGAAGATGATAAACAAGTGCATTGCTGACAGGAAAAAAAAAGTTTCGTGTTTCTCTTTTCCTGGTTTAAACAGTATGTAATATACAGCTGAAAATATACCACAATTCGAACTAGAAAATGAAGATGTATCACAATTATATACATTTCTGGTAAAATTATCTGGAATAATTATTTTGTCTTTTTTTTTCGGGGGGGGGGGGGGGCACCTTAACGAGTTAATAATTACTATGAATATATCAGAACGATGTAATGTTCCGCATATCTAAACGCTGATTTGTGCTTGTTTTAGGCTTGATATCAATTCTCAATTAATCAAACCAAACCAGTAATTAAAATTTAGTAATCAAAACAAGCGAGTATATTATGGATATTATGACAGTTTTTATCTGTAAATCGCGATTAGTTATCTCAACATGTGTTGACATAGGTTTTATTCGGAACATTAGAAGATAATCTGTTATATTAATGAACATGTTTTACGTTTTCTGTAACAGAGGCAAGGTCACAAAGCATAACGTTTCTATCAGTATGTCGACATGATTAGTTAGCTAAACGTCTTGCATGCTAAGGCAGTTCTCAAAAAATATTTTTCAAGGCTTCGCGAAACTTTCCGACACATTCACGGAATCGTTTTTATACTTAAGGGGGCCCGTGACTAAAAATTCTCCAAAAATGCGTTTTTCTTTTATTGGCTTAAAAAAAATACTGAGTTTTTAGCGTTAAATACCGCATGGTTTTATTTTCATGAGATCCAGAGATATAATACTTTTTGCCTTGAGAAGCGATGCATCAACTACTCGCTGACGAGAACTTTAACTTAATTTATCTCAGATTGAATTTTTTCACTGTTTGTCAACTTTAAAAGAATATATCTAAAGTTCTTTGCAAGATATATGTATGAAATTTTCAATAGAGATTTTATGCTATATTTCCAACAAATTGTCTTCAGGATTTTTAATTTTGAGTGAAAATTGTGAAAATATGCTAATGAATGCAAAACTCACCTATAAAAAAAAACTTCATTTTTTTAATAAATTTTTCAATTCCTACTATTAGCTCACTCTCCCTATATTTATTTATATATTTATATATTTATCTTGTACAAATTTTCAATCGTTAATAAAATACTCATTATTCATCCTATCAGGTTGAAATAAATTTTTTTAAACTTGTACCGGATGACAATTGATGTTAATAAAGTTTTTTCAAATATTAATTAATTAATTAAATTTTAATTAATTAATTTTAGTTTTGCATGGGAAACAAAATGGCGGCCATTGGTTATTGAAGTTTAATGAAATTATTTTCAATGAGGGGTTACCATAGGGGAGGGACCCTGTTCTGTCGCCAAATACCGCCAAGTTTGTCGCCAACTTGGCGATATATCGCCAAATTTGGCGGCCAAAATGAGTCGCCAAAAGTGACGCCAACTTGGCGATATCTGTAATATTTAGCCAAATTCACATAGAGTTCCATTGTAAACCTACTTGCTTATAGAAAATCAACAAATTGAAATATTTAAATGCAACAAAAACTAATATTAGCTTGATTATATTAAATTTTTCTTTGATGGCCTAAGTAGGAATTGACTTTAAAAACAAAATTTTTATATTACTTGTTTTTTATAATATTCATAATCAATATTTTAAGAAATCCTGAAGACTAATTAAAATGACATATATTCTGTAAACAAAAGTGTAAAAATTTTGTAAATCGAGTAAGTACTTCCAGAGTTATATCAAAAATTAAATAATGTTTAAAATTTAAAATTTAATTTTTTTATATTTAAAAATTTTCAGATTTTATTTGCATGCATTATTCTTATTATATTAAAATATATTTCAGAAAAAAAAAAAAAATCATAACATAACAAAATCTTTATAAATAAAAAAAAAAATAGAATTTTGACCCCGGACCTTCCTCAAATCCTCAAATCCTTCTCAAATCCAAGAAGGCAACTTTATGACGTAAGTTTTAATTTATTTTTGTTCGGAAATGCATGAGACTAACAGGGGTTGTTGTTCAGAAACTATGTCATCGAGCTGTTTTTTCCGTATTTTTTGCAAACGGAATAGATTTTCAGAAAAGAGTGTCAAAGTGGGCGTTTTGTACCGAATTTTCGCGCGAAAGTAGAATAACCACTCAAGGAAGAGCGAAAAACGTGTTTGTCACGCGTTCAAAATCGCTTCTAATTCAATAGGTATTTTATTGATCAAAAAATGGAAAACACAGTTCAATTCAAAATAGCTTCCCTGGTCAGGCTTTCCAAATTTATATCTTTCCGTTCAAAAATGAATTTGCAAATGTGTCAAAACGTTTTGCGCTTGTTGAGCCGAGCAATTGAGAACAGCTTTAAAAGTACGCATGACTATTTAACTAATTTGCAATCGAATTCCTTTTTTCGATATTACGTATTACATTTTAAGTTATAAAGCGATTGTTATTTACAGAGAACCTACCTCGAGTTCACTCTCAGAAAAACTTTCTTCAATTCATGGAAATTTTTCAGGCAGCAGTGCTACCAGGATTTTTCCGTTAATAGAAGAATATCGTTTCGTTTTTTCTCCGTTAATATACGTCAAATTGAAGAAAATGTTGCCGAACTTACGGCTTGATCAATTTCTTTAAAAAACTTTGAATTTTGAAGTTAATTTCCGGAAGATTTCGTCTTTAATCAGATTGTGGCTGGGGTTTTAATAGTTATAAAAATATGAATTAAAAATATTTTCATGTAGATTGCTACTAGATGTAATAAAATATGAATATTATATTTTTATGTGATTTTTTTTTTTTTTTTTTTTTTTTTTTGAGTAAAATCTGTTTTTTCCCATTTAATATTTTAAATAAAATACCTGGTATTTTAAATGCGAATATTTTTTATACCTTGTGCGGAAATTTGTTTAAAAAAATGAGGAATAATTCAATGTATATAGACGTGTTTTTTCGGACAGTATTGTTTGTGCCAGGAATTGAAAACATCAACATTGCAACATTCTGAGTTTCCCTTGCCTTTTTCGAAAAATGAAAAACACTGTTTCATTTTTCGATTTTTATAGTTTCTTAATAGAAGCGGCTGCTGATTTTGTTAAATTTAATTCCCCAGATGTTCTTCGGCAACTCCTAAAAGTGATTAAAAAAAGAAAAGAAAGAACTTGTTACCATACACAGATCATTTTAACAAGCCAATTTACGAACTGTTTCTTTTACTTCCGCATTTGATAATGAGTGCTATTACAGCCCACTTGAGTAACTCTCTAAAGCATATGTTCTAATAACTAAGATTTCATCACTAATATGTAACTAAAAGGAACATCTGAACATTTTGACTGTTGCCAGACACTTTTAATTATTATATATTTTTTTCTACGCTGCGAATATGTGTTTTAGCAGCTTTATGTATTATCACTCTTAATCATGTAGCCTCTCTGTTAACACGGAGTTTCTTATACTCCAGTAATATGTTTAATTATAAGTATTTAAAGCTAAAAGTTGAATCTTTCTTTATCCTAAAAACACACAATACTAATTCATATTACATTATATCTTCCCATGGATTTAGCGATTTAAATTAAGCTCTCAAAGGATCTTCAAAGGATAAATAATGCTTCACAAAATAAAATAAAAATAATTTCTTCAAGAAGCTTTTGGATAAATCCCTGGCCACGCCACACCGATGAAGTTATACGTCATCGCGATATTGATGAATCCCAGGTAAGAGCATTTTACCTATTTCCATTTCAAAAGCAGCATAGCCACAAGAGATTTTTTCTAATTGTTTAAATATGAGACAGCGAATTCCTGCTATCGAGAATGGGGTGCTTTTGGCTTGATAGGCCACTTAAACTCCAACAAAAAGATTATGAGACTGATAAAGTGCTCATGTTTAGCGAAAAGAAGAAAAATTTTATATAGTGGCTTAGATTATAAATATTAAAAATATTCATGTTCTGAATAAAAAAAATAAAAAGATGCTGCATTGAATAAAATAATGAATGTTATTGTACCAGAAATATAAAGGTGAATGAAAAAGAAACATTTATATATTTATGTTTTATGTAATGAACATTTAAATAATTAGTGAATGAACAATTTGTTGGTTGTGAGTAATAATAATAATAATAAAAAAGAAATCGTTCATTTTACATTTTACAGTAAATAAATAAATAAAAAGGAAATAGGTTGGTCGCATAAACAAATAAAAATAAACATGGCAGGGATAAAAGAAACTCAAATAGTCGAAAAATTAAATTCGACAAATTACTCAAATTGGAAATTTCGCGCAGAAATGATTTTAATAAAAGAAGAATTGTTTGATGTAATAACAGAAAATCCCCCAGATCCAATTAACACGGACTGGACGAAGAGGGACCGTAAAGCACGTGCAATTATCAACTTGAGTATTGAAGACTCACAGATCGTGCATGTAAAGCACTTAAACACTGCCAGAGAAACCTGGCAAGCTTTAAAAACAATTCATGAAAGGGCCAATCTCTCAAGCAAGTTATATTTGCTGAGAAAATTATACGGAGCAAAACTCCCAGAAAACGGCAATCTAATAAAACACATTACACATATTTTAGAACTTGTTGATAAACTTTCAGCCATAGGCGAAACTATTAATGACTCGCACATTTCAGCTCTGTTACTTTGTTCATTACCACCTAGCTACAACACCTTAATTATAGCCCTCGAGGCCCGTCCAGAAAATGAACTTAATTCAGAGTTTATAAAAGGAAAACTCACTGATGAATATACAAGACGTTTAGAAAACACAGATCAGAGCGAGAATTCCTCAAAAGCGTTTAAAACGCATAAAAAGTTTCCGGCTGAACACTATAATAAAAAGGACAAACAGTGCACATACTGTAAATTAAAAAACCATACATACAGAGAGTGCTGGCATCTTAAGAACAGAAACACTTACTCACCGTCACAAAAACAACAGCCGCACAAATCCAAGTATTACACATCATCGTTATGTTATGAAGACGCAAACTATTATAGAGAAAACAAAAACCGTGAAACAGAACCAATTCGGATTAACAAAACACAGGGCAATTCAGGAAAAGGCAGCGACGCAGCTTTTTTAGTCCAGAAACCAGGAAAACAAACCTGGATAATCGACTCAGGTTCATCGACACACATTCTAAACAGTAAAGATGCATTCACTAAGTTTAACGACACTGAAAAGACGACAGTCATCATTGCCAATGGAAAAACGCTGAATTCACACGGTACAGGTGAAACGACATTTAAAACAAAAACATCCGATGGAGGGATAAACACAATCACATTAAAAGAAGTATTATACGTACCAGAATTAGAATCGAACCTCATATCGGTAAGCAAAGCAACACAGAATGGCTATAAATTAATTTTCGATAAAGAAAAATGCACGTTATCCCGAAACGGGAATATTTATCTTGAAGCAAGAATGAAAAATAATTTATATCAAGTCGAATTATTAGAAAGCGCTGAAACTAATAAAGTAAACATTGCACATGAATGTAAAAATAAAAATTGCATAGAAGTTTGGCACAAACGGCTTGGCCATCGTAACTATAATGCGATAAAAGAATTAATAAATAAAAACTTAGCAGACGGTATAAAAATAAATAACTGTAATCATAATGCATTGTGTGAAATATGTATCCAAACAAAAATAAGTGATGCCCCATATCCGAAATCAACAAACTGTCCCAAAACAAGCAAAGTGCTCGATCTGATACACACGGACGTGTGCACATCTATCGGTACACCTACTATCGGGGGAAAAACAATGTTCGTCACTTTTATAGACGACTATTCAAGGTTCACAGTAATTTACTTACTTTCGCATAAAAATGAAGTTCACGAAAAGTTAAAAGATTATGTAGCCATGGTGAAAACCCAATTCGGCAGATTCCCTAAAGCTATTAGATCCGATAATGGAGGGGAATATTTAGGTAAACAAACGGAAGAATACCTAAGGGCAAGAGGTATCCAACACCAGTTTACTGTACCATTTTGTCCGAGCCAAAACGGCGTAGCGGAAAGAAAGAATAGGTCATTATTAGATATGACTAGGAGTCTACTCTCCGAAGCAGGCTTACCTCAAAAATTCTGGGGAGAAGCCATAAATACCGCCAATCACCTGCAGAATAGGCTACCAACCAAAATAACAAACAAAACACCGTTCGAAATTTGGTTCAACCGAAAACCCACCTTACACTACCTGCGTACATTCGGCTGTAAAGCTTATGCCTATATACAAAAACATCAGCGAAACAAATTAGATGATAGAGCGCAGGAAGGAATACTTGTGGGGTATGACAACAAATCAAAAGGTTACCGTATATTTACAAAAGAAAACAAAATAATAATAGCGAGAACAGTTAAATTTATAGAAAATAGTGAAAACAACTTAAAAGAAAGCGAAGAGGTAGAAAACTCAGACAATGACAACAACTACATTCAAACAGAGTTAAGTAATTCGGACGAAGAACCAACCGCGTCTAAACAACCCGACGTAGAACCGAGAAGGTCTCAGAGGTCAAATAGAGGAGTACCACCCGACAGATACGTATGTCACGTAAAAACAAATGACACATTCGAACCATCCGATTTTTATGACATAACAAACATGAACAACCCAGTAGAAAAAGAAAATTGGCTCAAAGCCGCTCAACAAGAAATCAACTCATTAAAGAAAAATAAAACTTGGGACTTAGTGGATCCCCCACCAAATAAGAAAATTATTGGTTGTAAGTGGATTTTTAAGAGAAAGTTAGATAATTTAGGAAATGTACAAAAATACAAGGCCCGTTTAGTAGCGAAAGGATATAATCAGAAGTACGGCGAAGATTATGATGAAACCTTCGCACCCGTAGTTTCACACACAACAATCCGCACATTTTTAGCCTCAGCGGCATATAAAAATCTTTCTGTTCAACACATTGACATCGACACTGCATTTCTTCACGGCGAAATAGAAGAAGAAATTTTCATGAAACAACCAGAGGGTTTTATAGAAAAAAATTGTGAAAACAAAGTGTGTAAACTGAATAAAACAATCTACGGCTTAAAGCAGGCAGCTAGAGCCTGGCACAAAAAGATCGCAGAATCATTAAAAAACATGAATTTTGTGCAAAGCACTGCTGACTCATGTTTGTTTACTAGAAAAGAAAAGGAAAATTTCACTTATATCATCGTCTACGTTGACGATATTTTAATCGCGAGTAAAAGTGAAATAATTAAAGATGTAATAAAACAATTGCAAAATGAGTACGGAGTAAAAGACTTAGGCGAAATAAGTCAGTACCTAGGAACCAACATAATCAAAACGAATGATGGTTACAAATTAAACCAAAAGTCAAAAATAGAAGATTTGGTTAGAAAGTTAAATTTAACAGATGCAAGACCTATTGGTACACCGATGGAAGTAGGTTTCTATAAATTAGAAGATAGCGACAATTTACTTCCGAACAATACAAAGTTTAGGCAAGCGATCGGTTCGCTCTTGTATATTGCCACAGTCACTCGACCCGACATTATGGCACCAGTAAATATACTTAGTAGGAGAAGTGCAACGCCACGCGAGAAGGATTGGAAAGCGGCAAAAAGAATTATTATTTACCTCAATTGCACAAAAAACCTATGCCTAACAATAAGTAAAAATAAACCACCAATACTCATCGCGTATGCTGATGCTGATTGGGCTGGGGACACTAAAAATAGAAAATCAACCACCGGCAATATTTTTTTTCTGGGTGATAATCCCATTCAATGGACTACAAAATTACAGTCAAGCATTGCATATTCTTCCGCTGAAGCGGAATATGTTGCTGCAGCAACCGCAGGACAAGAAATTTTATGGCTATTAAAACTGCTAGAAGATCTTAACTTGTATCAAGTAAAACCTATTTTACTTTACCATGACAACCAAAGCAGTATAAAGATGATAGAAAATGAAAAATTTTCGAAGCGGACAAAACACATTGATATCCGCTTTCACGCCATAAGACAATTAAAGGAGGATAAAATTATCGAATTAAAATATTGTCCCACGCAATACATGATTGCTGACTGCTTGACGAAGCCCACACCCAAACCTCAACTTTTGTGTGACATCAAGACTATGAACTTGTTACCTTATCCATCTGAGGAGATTAAGGAGGGGTGTTAAATTTAATTCCCCAGATGTTCTTCGGCAACTCCTAAAAGTGATTAAAAAAAAGAAAAGAAAGAACTTGTTACCATACACAGATCATTTTAACAAGCCAATTTACGAACTGTTTCTTTTACTTCCGCATTTGATAATGAGTGCTATTACAGCCCACTTGAGTAACTCTCTAAAGCATATGTTCTAATAACTAAGATTTCATCACTAATATGTAACTAAAAGGAACATCTGAACATTTTGACTGTTGCCAGACACTTTTAATTATTATATATTTTTTTCTACGCTGCGAATATGTGTTTTAGCAGCTTTATGTATTATCACTCTTAATCATGTAGCCTCTCTGTTAACACGGAGTTTCTTATACTCCAGTAATATGTTTAATTATAAGTATTTAAAGCTAAAAGTTGAATCTTTCTTTATCCTAAAAACACACAATACTAATTCATATTACATTATATCTTCCCATGGATTTAGCGATTTAAATTAAGCTCTCAAAGGATCTTCAAAGGATAAATAATGCTTCACAAAATAAAATAAAAATAATTTCTTCAAGAAGCTTTTGGATAAATCCCTGGCCACGCCACACCGATGAAGTTATACGTCATCGCGATATTGATGAATCCCAGGTAAGAGCATTTTACCTATTTCCATTTCAAAAGCAGCATAGCCACAAGAGATTTTTTCTAATTGTTTAAATATGAGACAGCGAATTCCTGCTATCGAGAATGGGGTGCTTTTGGCTTGATAGGCCACTTAAACTCCAACAGATTTCATGCGTTTACGACTATACCGTAAAAAAAATTTGTTATTTTTACGGAAAAAAAAAACTGAGCCAGGGCACCTGTAAAAACTGTTTATTTCACGGAAATAACTTTCTGTTTTTTAGCAAGTTTTGCCCGTATTTACGTGATAAATACAGATTATGTCCGTAAATAAACAGTTTATAGCCGGCGTCTTTGCTGCCAGATTTTTTTCCCCTGTAAAATGAACAGTTTTTTTCTTTATAAGTGCAAAAGTAAATTCAGAAATGTGTGAAAAACTAGGGTAAAGTACCAATATTTCGTCTCCTTTCCTAATTTCGTCCCCCTTAACTTCTCTGCTTCTACGAAAGTGGCGCCACTTATGACGCAAGGCACAGGGGACGGAAGGTAAAAGGGGTCAGTATTGAAAGTTTCGTTCGCCAAGACGCATACATAAATTAAAGACGCTGAATTTCCTATTTTTAGAAGACCTGAGTTCTTATTACGTCGTTTGTAGAACGTTATTTACTGTACTGTAAGTATTTATTTCTTAATCATTGCATGTATTTTACGTACACTGCAAAAAATAATTGTTGATTTTACAGTATAATACTGGCAGCTGGGGCGCCAGTATTATACTGTAAAATTAACAGTAATAAACCAATAAGTAAACAGTAGTATATCGTTTTATAAAGGAAAATGCAGAAATATACCATTATATTACTATTTAGCAGTATATTACTGTTTGTTTTACGGTTTATTATTGTTATTTAACGGCAAACTTGTTGATTTTACAGTATTATACTGACACCCCAGCTGCCAGTATAATACTGTAAAATCAACAATTTTTTTTTTTTTTTTTGCAGTGTAGGTAAGATGTTGACAGTAGCATACAGTGAGTTTTAGGACGTTCATTTCATCTTACAGTAACTGAAGACCCGCCCTATTGGGAAGTAGCGTGGTCCCAATTTCGTCCCCCTTGCTATTCTTATTTTCGTACCGGGGACGAAATTAGGAATGCTTTTTCATGACATTTTTTTCAATGTTTTCCTCATATTTGGATGGCTAATGTTTCGTTATGTTATTCTTGCACTGATAATTAGTACATTTCTTTGTGCCTTACTTTAATGTAAATTAAATTACTTACTCATTTAGAAATAAATTTTGATTTAGTTACAAGTTAAGCCTCGGCGTTTTGGACTTTTTTGGGGGACGAAATTGGGACCAATTTGTTTCTTTTGCATTTTTTAGATACTAAAAAAAAAAAAAAAATTCCCATTGTTAAAATTTTTTTGTACGATATTTGCCTATGTTTCTATGTGCGTGGGTAGCTAGTCTATATAAAATCCAAATTTGGTAGGTTTTCACTGAAAAATCACAACATTTAGGGCCTAAAAGTGACTGGCTGGATGAAATATGGGCACTTACCCTAAGGATTTTGGATTTTAGTACATCAGCCATAATGTGGTTCACAAGTTCCCTGCTCAACAACGCGAAACTTTTTGACTCACTCATTTTTAAACGTAAAGACCTATAGGTCTACGCTGTCAGCCCTGCTAATTTTATAAAATTAGCAGGGCTGACAGCGATTTGGAATCCAAATGATTTTTCCATTTTTTGATCAATAAATCGAGTATAAATAATTATGGTCACGTGACGACCTATTTTCTCCTTTCTACGTTGTCGCGTATATGGAAATTCGGTTCAAAACGCCCACTTTGACAGTGTGACAACTATAACAACATGCATAATAATCACTTATAAACAGATAAAGTTAAATAATGCTATAAAAAGTGATAAAATATCTTTATTAAGATTGACGATCGTTTCATCGCAGAAACGGCGACATTTTCAAAATCAATGAAAAAAAAATGGATTTTGAAAATGTCGCCGTTTGTGCGTTAATCTTAATAAATATATTTTATCACCTTTTTATAGCATTATTTAACTTTAAGTGTGACAACTTTTAGGGTTCCCGGAAAAACATGTCTGGCAATTTCTCTGACCAAATCTTTAAAAATTTCATGACAAAGGGACATACAACGAACAATATTGGCGATTTTTTTCTCCGATCGCTCTTCGAATTTCTCAGATTTTTTTTGCGGTTGTTGACAAATTTCGCGATTTTTTTCTGCAATTGCATTTCGAATTTCTCAGATTTTTTTGCGGTTGTTGACAAATTTCGCGATCTTTTCCCGAGACGCCCAGTACTTTTTTCAGTGTAAGGCTACGTTCTTAAATCCAAAAGGGCTACTTTCATGCATTTTTTTTTAAATTCATTTTTGTTCTGAAACACGTGAAATGGGCAGGTACTGTTATTCAGAAACTATGGAATTGTTTCCATTTTTCGGTAAACACAAAATATCTTTTAGAAAATACCAGGGTTCCAAGTGACATGGAAAGTCATGGAAAATTTGAAAAGTCAGGGAATTTCAAAGTAGTCAGGGAAATTTTTAAAATATATAGGAAAAGGCGAGGAATTTACGAATATTTTTTAAAAAGTCAAGGAAAATATAAGGTTTGGGGAAAAAATGAAGAATGACGCTAAATTCTTCAAATAGTCTCGGGAAAAAATCGCGAAATTTGTCAACAACCGCAAAAAAATCTGAGAAATTCGAACAGCCGTTTTTTTAGTCCTTTTTTTTACAGTGTATAAAAAAGACATTTGTTCCCGATAAATCAAAACATCGAGTTTGTTTTCATATTTTATATCAATTCTTAATCCATCAAAGTTGATTAGTAACTAAAATTAAACAGTAATGAAAAGAAACGAGTATATTATGGGTTATAATGATTATTTTTATCTGTAAAGCCGATTATTTTATCTCGATACGCATTGATGATACATGTGCTTTCTATTGAATATTAATGCAATCTGTTATATTAATGAACATGTTTTACGTTTTCTCTTTAAAGGCAAGGTCACATGACATTTAATTTTTCTTAGTATGACGTCATGATGTGTGTGTTATATATTAAGTCTGTTCTCAACTGCGCTGCTCAACAAGCTCAAAACGTTTTGACACAATTACAAATTTATTTTTTAACGTAAAGATATAAAATTGGAAAGCCTGACCGCATGAAAGCGATTTGGAATCGAACTGTGCTCTCCATTTTTTGATCAATCAATTACCTACTGAGTTAGCGATTTGGATATTAAGTTTTTGAGTATTAAGATTTGAGTTATAAGCGACAAAGACGTTTTCAATCCTTTCTTGAGTGGTTATTCTTCTTTCGCGCGGAAAGAAGTCTTTTCGGTTCAAAACGCCCACTTTGTCACCATTTTCTGAAAGATCTATTGCGTTCACAATAAAACGGATAAAACAATTCGATGACATAGTTTCTGAACAACAACACCTGCTAGTTTCATGCATTTCCGAACAACAACAACAAAAAAAATAATAATTAAAACTAATGTCATAAAGTTGCCCTTTTGGATTTGAGAACAGCCTTAAACAACTGAAGTGATCAGATTAAGAAAGGACTATTGTAAGCAATGAAATCTTTGACTATTTCTTCGGCTATTAGCTCATATGAAAATATCACTTTTAATAGATTTCAAAACTTTATTTGAATGCAAAATTCATACTTAAGCCTGTTCTTAACTGCTCTGCTCAACAAGCGCAAAACGTTTTGACACATTTAAAAATTCATTTTTTAACGGAAAGGTATAAAACTGGAAAGCCTGTCCATGGAAGCGATTTGGAATTGAACTGTTTTTTCCATTTTTTGATCAATCCATTACCTATTGAGTTAGTTTGATTACGTTACAACACGTTTTTCGCCCGCTCTTGAGTGCTCTTTCTTCCTTCGCGCGGAAATTTGGTTCAAAACGCCCACTTTGACACTCTTTTCTGAAAGATGTATTGCGTTTGCAAAAAAAAAAAAAAAAAAAAAAAAAAAAAAAAAAATGAAAATAACAGCTCAATGACATAGTTTCTGGACAACAACAGCAGCCAGTTTCATGCATTTTCGAACAAAAATAAATGAAAACTTATGTCAGAAAGTTGCCCTTTTGGATTTGAGAACAAACACCCATAAAAGAAAAAATGCTTTTTGGTGCTGTTAGTGGGGTATCTAAATATATATATATATATATATATATATATATTAATATTAAAAAAAAATAATTTTTCCTTATTGCAACCTGGAAGTTCCGTGTCGGATCTTTTAGTTACGATAATACAGCAGCACTTTTAGATCACTTGTTGAGAAGACACAGACAAAAAAAAAAAAATCCCGCTGTAGAGCAGCCATAATATAAGCCTTTAAACAAATAGTAAGGTGATATTTTCAATAAACATGCTAATCGAGTGGGACCCAAACTCCCCGTTCCGTGTTTGCCCACTCGTTAAGCCAAAAGTCACATAAGGATCAACAGGAGATTCGAGAGTATGGAGTGGCAGTGTTTGAAGAAGTGGCAGGGGATCGAGAGTAATCCATCCTTGGGATGCGAAAGAGAAAAGTTCAGAGGTGAGGATGGAGAGGATATAATATCCACTTCGAACGAAACATCGAGGGTTTTATGAGTCTTTCTTTTTGAGGTAGTGATAATAGAGTGCCGTTTTTTATTGCTTTAGAGGGATACTTTTTCTATGTAAATTCCATTTTATAAAATGCTGATAATAATAAATAAAAGAAAAAAAAATCATGTACAATCATAGAATTCGGGGTTCACTGAAACAAGTTTTTAAGACCGAAACCGAATTTCGATAATCTTTGTATTTACAACCGAAAACAAAAAGTTCGAAAAAAAAGTTGTAAGTAATTAATACGTACATAATTATTAATTAATTATACGTGTTTATTAAATATTTATAATTATTAATTAACTACACGTGTTTAATAAATATACATAATTATTAATTAATTATGCGTGTGACCCATGTTGGCTCTCTGTGCCAAGATATCTAAGATAATACAAGATATCTCTCCTAAAAGTCCTACAATATAAAGAAGTACTATATTTTAGCAATCTAAGATGTTGTTTACCCTTGTAAATAAGATTTTTGAAAGAATTTTTCTCTTTTTAAGTATCATTAAGTGGATGTGATTAGGTTTCAAAATAGTTTAAGCTTCTTTGATTTTACATAATTATACAGTTTTAGAACGTTGAATTAAAAAAAAAAACTGTCAGAATAGAAAAAAAAAAAGTTTACTAATTTAATGAAAATTTATTATTTTTTTTAAATCCTCGATTGAAAATCATTTTTCAACATACTACTTACATGTGATTTGACTTATACACGAAAATTCAAATTTTTTTTTCAAAATTTTGCTTAAGAATTGGGGGGGGGGGGGGAGGGTCGACATATACACGAGTATATACGGTATTACCTATAATAATTATGTGCAATATAATAAGAAAATAAGAAAATAGACATCAGTGAAAAAAAATCTGCAAAGAGTACCGAGAATCTTTAAAATATCCATTCCATTAGGGGAAAAAAAAAAATAAAGAAAAACATGAAAGTAAATAATAAAATTTCATTTCATAAACGTTGAATAAATATCACAAATCACTAAATTACTCTATATTATTAGATCTTACTCCACGATAAAAAGTTAAAATAAATGTTTCTATCAAAAGATGGCTATCCAAAAAACAGTTAAGGGTGTATTCGAAAAAATATTTTTCCACCCTCAACAGCTCGAAATTTTCTGAGACATTTTCAGACTCATTTTTAAAAGTAAAAACATGAAACTTGCTGGGGTGATTTTTGAAGAGTTGTATAAGGTGCCGTGTGATTTCATTTTTCGCTCAATTAATTAGAATTTGATTTTTAAGCAATTATTTTCTCAGTATGACCATCTTTTTCATCCCCAGATCACCCGCTTCCGGAAATTTCGGTTCAAAACGCCGATTTTGACAGCATTTTTTACAATATTTTCTGCATTTATCAAAAAATCGAGAAGCACGGCACATTATGTAGTTTCTAAATAAGAGAATTTCCCAGTTTGTTGCGTTTGAGAGCAAAAATGAATTTAAAAATGAATCAGAAAATAAGCAGTTTGGATCGGAATACACCCTTAAAACAGTTAATGGTAGTTTACTTGCCTCAACTAGACATGATAAAAATAAAGAGGCGCTCATTTTACCCATTGTAAAGACAGAGAAAGAAGCACTTAATAAAAATCACTGCCGTATTTAAATTACACTGCTGTGTAACATTAATGATGATGTATGGCTTTGGAAGGGTTTTCCTAAGTATTTTTATTCGATGAAAGAAGAACACACACTTGTCTTGGACATTACAGTTAACGGATCTGATTTATTTGAGAATTTCTTTTTATTTTCCCTTATCCTGACGGTACTTCTAAGTGCCGTTTAAGAAAATCCTATGTATTTAATTCGTCTACTAATAAAAGTAGATTGCTCTTTTTATACAAAATTATTTACTCGATCATATTTAGAAAGCATGGTTGGTCAGTCAAAGCTAAATACGTTTAACCCTTTATGTACTGAATTATGATTTCCTGAATATTTTATCTTCTAAAGCATTTTTTGTGAATTGTTTAAGCTACATTAGAAGATTTACATAATCATTTAATAAATTTTAGAAGTATTTTAGAAGATTTGAAGAATTTAGAAGGATTCATTAAATTTGAATTGACAGGGATTTTGTGCCATTTTTATAACCCCACTCAAATCTTTTATTTTAAATATTTCTCTTAGTATTTTGTAGAATTAGGCAATGTACAAATAGAATGTTCGTACAATAGAAATATAGAAATATTTCCGAATTGAAAAATCCCCTCCCCTCCTCCTACAACGCCAAGAAAGCTGAAAAGATGCAAAGGCAAAAGAAATTCTGCTTTTAAAACTATTTTTGTGGAAATGTGAAAAAAAAAAATCACGATTCCGAATCACTTCAATACTTAATCTGCAATAGTGTCATGATTTTACGTTTACAAATGTGTTCATAAATGAGAACAGTTTTAATCTAACGGCTTCTAATACAGGTAGGAAAAAAAAAAAAAGCGGTTAATATAAATGCCTGGCCTTCTCCGTATTTAAATTACAATGGTACTTAAAGTCAATGATGATGTATTGTAATGGAAGGGTTTTTCTATAACTATTTTATTTAGTAAAAAAAGAATCCAAACCTGTTTTGAATATTACATAGTTAACGGAACTGCTTATTACGCTGCCTTCGAGAGACATTTATTACTTGAGCATTTATGGGATGAAAATCAAGTTATTTGCAGTAATTACGTTTGGGGTGAAATTGAAAAATTAATTTTATAATTTTAAAATTTGAATGGTGAAATTATTTTCGTAATGAAATTTACAGGGGCATTGTTTTGTTTAAATTTTATATTGAAGATACATAAAATATGTTAAGAATTGACTGTTTTTTCATAGTAAAATAGAAAAAAGGAAAGAAAATTAAAAAGATAGACAGTTTATAAGATTTTTAACTTTTGGACGATATAAAACTTTTAATATGTTATTTATATTCTAATAAAAATTACTAAATCATGTAGGGTAAGTGATCCAATAAAAGAAAAAAAATCAATATGATGCATTTATTTTTTAAGTAAAATATTTTTTTAAAATATATAAAAGGAATAATAATAATAATAATAATAATAATAATAATAATGCATACTCAAAACACTTTTTTTTAATTTTTTAATCTGATCCAACAAAAATAAAAATTAACTTAATTTTACATGTAGCATTACCAAATTAATTCTTAAATTCAATTTCCGGTAGAATATTTTTTTAAGTATATTGTTACATGTAAAATTGTAATAAAAAAATTAAAGAGAAACGCCACCAAAGATACTTATGTAATTTCAACCAGAAAATACATTAACATCTCAACGCAATATATTCATAATTTTAAATACAGAAAATAATTCGTTAATATAAATAAACGTGCAAACTTAAATGTATTAAAATAATACAGAAATGCTTCTAAAATGGGTTCGCAAATTGTTTATAATAATAATAATTTTAATCTAATAAATAAAGTTGTAATTTCCATAAAAATAGATTTAATAGGATTATAAATGGCATAAAAAATATAAAAGTAAGCTAACTTTTAAAAAAAGTGTTGTCTTAAAAATAGCTTTGAATAAAATTACTAATTAAAATACTTGAAAAAAAAATACTGCATTAAGTATTTTGAATATATATATATATATATATATATATATATATATATATATATATATATATATATATATATATAAACCTTAAACTTATCGAGCTTTTTGGATACCATGTGATATGATGTGTATTTGGATAAAATAACTGGGATTTTATTAGGTATTTTGTGTAATATTACTATTTTTCCTTGCTATAAATTAAATATTAAAAAAGGTTGTATTGCTTTTTCCATTTCATAACATTTAATATTATTCTGTTTTCATTTGAAACTATTCTTTTAGTTATATTGGTCGTTAGAGTACGGGAGAAATTTTTTTTTCAGCTTTTAGCTCTTTTCTCACAGAAAACGACTAATTTTGCTTTTATATAATTGAATTCTGTACTCTTGATAACGTAATTCAATATATAAGCTTTTCAATTATTTTTTATCGAAATTCATATTCTTTTCTTCTTCCTTATTAATTCTTGTTACGTAGTACAAGAGAATTTATTTTATACATAGCAGCTTATGTATTATGTTTTTGGTATCCATTCAGTGTGTTTGGGGACACTGTATTGTTGTAAATTTTTTCATACTATCACAATTTTTGTTGGTAATCAGTAATGTTTAATTAATGGTTATATATATATATATATATATATATATATAACATATATTTATAAAAAGTATTTTTTAAAAATTGAATAAAAATCATAAACATTTTCCAAAATATAAAAAGAAAAAAAAAACATTTTTTAAATAAAAGAAACAATGTTTAAAAGAAAAAGTATAAATTGAAAAAAAAAATCAAAGGTTTCAAAAGTAAGTTTAATGTATAGAAATGTAACTTTTCGAAAACTATGCTGTTAATTTAACAGAAAGTTGATTAAAATGTTATTGTATGGCTGTATTAAGAAATAATATTGTGAATTATTTAAAATATTCTGAAAACAGTTTTTAATTAAACCACACAAAAAATATTAAAAATAATAATTTCTCTTAAATCAATGCGTTATATTCACAAACATAACTAAATATGAAAATAATCTGATAATAATAAATATGCAAATTTAAATGCATAAAGAGGAAATGATTTTAAGATAGACTTTTGAATGAAATTTTAAGAAATAGTACTACTAATAAAATAATGTTTAACAGTGGATTTATAACTGAGGAATATTTATTACACATATTACCATTAAAGTAATTTTTCACAGCGTAAAAGACAACAACAACAACAAAAAAAAAAAGGAATAAATATAAAAATTTTAAAAAAGCTTATACTGTCTTTTAATCTAGTTTAAGAAAAAGTTATAACATTGAAAGTGTTTTTGAAAACCTTTATAATAATAATTTAAATCTAATAAATAAAGTTGTAATTTCCTTAAAATATGATTCAATGCGATTACAAAGGACATAAAAAATAAAAATAAAAATAAACAAACTTTTGAAAAGAGAGTTGTCTTTTTTTCTATAAAGCATGCGTTCAATAGATAATTCTGGCAAATTATTAAAGTACACATTTAAAAAATACCTTTGAATAAAATTAATATAAGGAAAATACTTGAAAATAATTGATTTTTTTTTTAAAAACTGCATTAAGTTTTTTTTTTTTTTAAGATATTTTTAAAAATTACATATGAATAAAAATAACAAGTTTTCAAAAGATAAAAAAAAAACGTAAACCATTTTTTTTTTTTTTTTTTTTTAAATAAAAGAAACAATATTTAAAGTAAAAAGTAGTAATTGTAAAAAAAAAAAAAAAAAAAAAAAAACCTCAAAGGTTTAAAAAATATAAAAATATGTGTATAAAAATGTATGTATTTAAAAATATAAAAATATATAAAATATGTATATTTTCTCGAAAACTGTGCTGTTAATTTAATAGAAAATTGAATAAAATGTTATTGTATGGCTGGATTAAGGGTGTATTCGAAAAAATATTTTTGCACCCTCAACAGCTCGAAATTTTCTGAGACATTTTCAGACTCATTTTTAAAAGTAAAAACACGAAACTTGCTGGGGTGATTTCTGAAGAAATGTTTAACATGCCGTGTGATTTCATTTTCAGCTCAATTAATTAGAATTTGATTTTTAAACAATTATTTTCTCAGTATGACCATTTTTTTCATTCCTAGATCACCCGCTTCGGAAAATTCGGTTCAAAATGCCAACTTTGACAGCGTTTTTTACAGTATTTTCTGCATTTATCAAAAAATTAAGAAGCACCGCACATTATATAGTTTCTAAATAAGAGAATTTCCAAGTTTGATGCGTTTGAGAGCAAAAATGAATTTTAAAATGAATCAGAAAATAAGCAGTTTGGATCGGAATACACCCTTAAGGGTCTTCTCAAATCGAAAAGGCCAACTTTCTGACATAAGTTTTAACTTGATTTTGTTCGAAAATGCATGAAACTAGCTGGTGTTGTTGTTCAGAAACTATGTCATTGAGCTGTTTTTTCCATTTATTTGCAAACGCAATACATCTTTTAGAAAATAATGTCAAAGTGGGCGTTTTGAACCGAATTTCCGCGCGAAGGAAGAAAGAGACTCGAAATCAAGCGAAAAACGTATTTGTCACGTGATCAAAAATCTTTATAATTCAATAGGTAATGGATGGATCAAAAAAAGGAAAAAACAGTTCAATTCCAAATCGCTTCCATGGCCAGGCTTTCCAATTTTATATCTTTCCGTTAAAAAATGAATTTGTAAATGTGTCAAAACGTTTTGCGCTTGTTGAGCAGAGCAGTTAAGAACAGCCTTAAGGAATAATTACTTTGAATTATTTAAAATATTTTGAAAAAAGTTTTTAATTAAACTACAGGGGAAAAATTTAAATTATCTTAAACCAATTCATATTATTCAAAAACATAACTAAATTTGAAAATAATCTAATAATAATGAATATGCAAATTTAAATACAGAAAGAGAGAAAAGAATGTAAGATGGATTTTTAAATGAAATTTTAAGAAATACTACTAATAATAAAAGAATATTTTAAAGAAATATTTATAATACTGAATTTATAAATGAAGAATATTTATTACAGATATCAACATTAAAGTAATTTTTACACACTGTAAAAAATCAGAATAAATAAAAAACTTGTACTGTCAATTATAGAACATTAGTAATATTTCATAGAAAACCTATTAAAAAATTTTAAAGTTCAACAGATATATATATATATATATATATATATATATATATATATATTACCATTAATTAATCATAACCTACCACCGTCAATTATTATGAATTAAAGCTGTAAGTATTAAAAAAAAAAAAAAAAAAAAAAAAAATTATAAGAATTATTATGGAAGAAAAAAGAAAAAAGTGGACACCGACAAAAATTGAAAAGCTTATACATTGAATTACGTTATCAAGGGCACAGAATTCAATGATATAAGCAAAATGGTTGTTTTCTGTGGGAAAAATAAGCTAAAGCTAAAATTAATTTTCCCCTGTGCCCGAACAACCACTAAAATCAAGTGAATTGATTAAAAATGAAAGCAGAATAGAAACAAATAATATGAAATGGAAGAATCAATAAAACGTATTTAAATATTTATAGGATATAAAATATAAATAATAAACACCATACCGATTAATATTTCAGTATTTTACAAAAATCCATGTGCACATGTCTACCAGTATATCAAAATGATTAAGGTGAATAAAACAGTTAAGAAATCACAGTAAATGATACCAAAGGATGCAGTTAATACATTTTGAAATAAAATTTGAAATACCTTGTAAAACAAATTTAATCTAATATAAAATAAATAGATATTAATTACATTATTTAAAATGCACTATTAAATTAATAGATATCAGTTTAACAATATCGTCAAAATTTAGCTAAAAATACCCCCTGGTGTATAAATTATAACTGAAATGGAGCTAGAAAAATTAAAAATTGGAGCAATCTGAAAGAGACAAATTTGGTGCTGCCATCTATTATTAATTATATTAAACATCTATCGCAAGATAAAAATTTGTAAGCTTTTGAATGCAAATAACTGTTTAAACAGCAAAACCAAACAAATCCTTATATATAGAGAATTATAAACCTAATATAAATCACACAATGTATTTAAAACTATTGTTAATAAAATTTAAAAGCATACAATATATTCTATTAGCTAACTTATTTAAACTAAACTAAGAGTTTAAATAATGCTAGAACATTGATAATATATAGCATATAGCTATATGCTATAAAAATATACCATTAAGTCAAATTAAAATATAAATGTTTTAAATAATTTTTAATACATGTAGTTTTATAATTACTATTAATAATAATAATAAATCAAATATAATAATAATATTTTAAATTCAATTTATACGAAATTAAAATATAAATATTTTAAACGTTAAATAGTTTTGAAAATACTAAAATAATAACAAAATAAAATAAACACAAGATATTTTAAAAACATTTTCTAGATAAAGTAATTATTGTTTAATCGAAAATGCATAACCAACAAATTGTAAAATGTCCATTAGCCAGTGCAACATTAATCAAAATTCTTCAATGATTTTAAATAAAATTTAAATATAAATGTAAATGTTTTAAACAAATTTTTAAATGTTAAGTAGTTTTGAAAATACTAAAATAATAGTAGTAACAGTAATAATTCGTATCTCCTTATAACTATGAATATGATTGTATATATTTAGTATTTCTTCTGTCGAAAAATTGTGCGTATATTTGATTTTTAATAATACTAAAATTGTTTATTTTAGATTTAAAAATAATAATAAATCGAATACAATAATAATAATAATAATGATGATGATATTTTAAATTTGTTTTATATGAAATTAAAATATAAATATTTTAAACGTTAAATAGTTTTGAAAATACTAACACTAACAGTAAAATAAACACAAGACATTTTTAAAACAATTTCTAGATAAAGTATAAATACTGTTTAGTCAAAAATGTATAACAAACAAATTGTAAAATGTCCATTACCCATTTACCTTTAAATAAAATTAAAATATAAATATTTTAAATAACTTTTAATGCATACAGTTTTATAATTACTACTAATAATAAATCAAATATAATAATAATAATAATTAAATTCCTTTTCTACGAAATTAAAATATAAATATTTTAAACGTTAAATAGTTTTGAAAATACTAAAATAATAACAAAATAAAATAAACATAAGATATTTTAAAAACAATTTCTAGATAAAGTAATTATTCTTTATTCGGAAATGCATAACCAACAAATTGAAAATGTTTATTAGCCAGTGCAACATTAATAAAAAATTCTTCAATGATTTTAAATGAAATTTGAATATAAATAAAAATGTTTTAAACAAATTTTAAAATGTTAAGTAGTTTTGAATATACTAAAATAATAGTAATAACAGTAACAATTCGCAAATCCTTATAATTACGAATATGATTGTATATATTTGATTTTTAATAATACTAAAATTGTTTATTTTAGATTTAATAATAATAATAAATCAAATATAATAATAATAATGATATTTTAAATTTGTTTTATATGAAATTAAAATGGAAATATTTTAAAGGTTAAATAGTTTTGAAAATACTAAAAGTAAAAAAACACAAGACATTTTAAAAACAATTTCAGATAAAGTAAATATTGTTTAGTCGAAAATATATAACAAACAGATTGTAAAATGTCCATTAGTCATTTACCATTAAATAAAATTAAAATATAAATGTTTTAAATAATTTTTAATGCATGCAGTTTTATAATTACTATTAAAAATAATAATAAATCAAATGTAATAATAACAACAACAACAATAATAATAATTTAAATTCCTTTTCTACGAAAATAAAATATAAATATTTTAAGCGTTAAATAGTTTTGAAAATACTAAAATAATAATAAAATAAAATAAACTCAAGATATTTTTAAAACAATTTCTAGATAAAGTAAATATTGTTTAATCGAAAATGTGTAACCAACAAATTGTAAAATGTCCATTAGCCAGTGCAACATTAATAAAAAATTCTTCACTGATTTTAAATAAAATATAAATATAAATGTTTTAAAAAACTTTTAAAATGTTAAGTAGTTTTGAAAATACTAAACTAATAGCAATAACAGTAATAATTTGGATTTCCTTATAATTATGAATATGATTGTATATATTTAGTATTTC
This sequence comes from Maratus speciosus, assembly GCA_963932465.1. Classification (NCBI taxonomy): domain Eukaryota; kingdom Metazoa; phylum Arthropoda; class Arachnida; order Araneae; family Salticidae; genus Maratus; species Maratus speciosus. Next base: position 20,704,039 of record OZ010798.1, read on the forward strand.
TTCTGTCGAAAAATTGTGTATATTTGTTTTTTAATAATATCAAAAATTGTTTATTTTAGATTTAATAATAATAATAATAATAATAATAATAATAATTATAATAAATCAAATATAATAACAATAATAATGATATTTTAAATTTGTTTTATATGAAATTAAAATATAAATATTTTAAACGTTAAATAATGTTGAAAATATACTAAAATAATAATAAAATAAAATAAACACAAGATATTTAAAAAACAGTTTCTAGATAAAGTAAATATTGTTTAGTCAAAAATGTATATAACAAGCAAATTGTAAAATGTCCATTAGCTAGTGCAACATTGATCAAAAATTCTTCACTGATTTTAAATAAAATTTAAATATAAATGTTTTAAACAAATTTTAAAATGTTAAGTAGTTTTGAAAATATTAAAATAATAGTAATGACAGTAATAACTCGCATTTCTTTATAATTATGAATATGATTGTATACATTATATTTAATATTTCTTCTGTCGAAAAATTGTATATATTTGATTTTTAATAATACTAAAATTGTTTATTTTAGATTTAATAATAATAATAAATCAAATATAATAATAATAATGATATTTTAAATTTGTTTTATATGAAATTAAAATAGAAATATTTTAAAGGTTAAATAGTTTTGAAAATACTAAAAATAAAAAAAAACACAAGACATTTTAAAAACAATTTCAGATAAAGAAAATATTGTTTAGTCGAAAATGTATAACAAACAGATTGTAAAATGTCCATTAGTCATTTACCATTAAATAAAATTAAAGCATAAATGTTTTAAATAATTTTTAATGCATGAAGTTTTATAATTACTATTAATAATAATAATAAATCAAATGTAATAATAACAACAACAATAATAATAATTTAAATTCCTTTTCTACGAAAATAAAATATAAATATTTTAAACGTTAAATAGTTTTGAAAATACTAAAATAATAATAAAATAAAATAAACTCAAGATATTTTTAAAACAATTTCAAAGTAAATATTGTTTAATCGAAAATGTGTAACCAACAAATTGTAAAAAGTCCATTAGCCAGTGCAACATTAATAAAAAATTCTTCACTGATTTTAAATAAAATATAAATATAAATGTTTTAAAAAACTTTTAAAATGTTAAGTAGTTTTGAAAATACTAAACTAATAGCAATAACAGTAATAATTTGGATTTCCTTATAATTATGAATATGATTGTATATATTTAGTATTTCTTCTGTCGAAAAATTGTGTATATTTGATTTTTAATAATATTAAAATTGTTTATTTTAGATTTAATAATAATAATAATAATAAATCAAATATAATAACAATAATAATGATATTTTAAATTTGTTTTATATGAAATTAAAATATAAATATTTTAAACGTTAAATAATGTTGAAAATATACTAAAATAATAATAAAATAAAATGAACACAAGATATTTAAAAAACAGTTTCTAGATAAAGTAAATATTGTTTAGTCAAAAATGTATATAACCAACAAATTATAAAATGTCCATTAGCCAGTGCAACATTGATCAAAAATTCTTCACTGATTTTAAATAAAATTTAAATATAAATGTTTTAAACAAATTTTAAAATGTTAAGTAGTTTTGAAAATATTAAAATAATAGTAATGACAGTAATAACTCGCATTTCTTTATAATTATGAATATGATTGTATATATTATATTTAATATTTCTGCTGTCGAAAAATTGTGTATATTTGATTTTAATAATGCTAAAGTTGTTTATTTTTTATTTAATAAGAATAACATGACATTAAAATAAACAAACAAAATATGTTTTATAAACAACGTTTAAATTTAAATATAAATACTTTAAACAAATTTTAAAATGTCAAGTAGTTTTGAAAATACTAAAATAATAGTAATAACATAGTAATAACTCGCATTTCTTTATAGCAATAATATGATTGTACATATTTAATATTTCTTCTGTCGGAAAATTTTGTATGCTTGATTTTTAATAATACTAAAATTGCTTATTTTAGATTTAAAAGGACAAGGGACCTTTAAACTCTTTTTTTTTATTGCACCTTAAATACTATTCAAGGGATGACACTATATGAATTATTGCATGTATTTATCACACAAGAAATTTTAAAAAATGGGGGGGGGGGGAGAAAAATAAAAAAAATTCCCGAATATTTTAAGCGTTATAAAGAACTTTAATACAGTCCCAACCTCACTCCATATCAATTAAAATCCCCAATATTTTTTATGCCAATTTGGTTATACAATTTTTTTTTTTTTTTTTTTTTTTTTTTTCCGAAAAAAAATTTTTTTTTTTCAATCTCTCGTGTGATAAATATATGCCATAATTCATATAGTCTGCCTTTGAATAATATTTAAGGTGCAAGTTTAAAAACATAAAAAAAAAGAGTTTCAAGGACCCTTACTCCCTTAAAAATAATAATAAAACATAACAATGAAACAAACAAAAATTGTTTTAAAAACAAAGTTTAAATAAACAAAACAGCGTTTAGCCAAAAAGGAATATCAATGAAATTGTAAAAAAGTTGAGAACAATGGAACATTAATCAAAAGTTATTCACTGATATGACAGAGGAAGGATGCTTTTATCACACCTCATGACAGCACCGGTTCCGCGACATGCCGGTAGCCGAAAAGGAGATACCTCCTACGGCGAAAGGGGATTTACTATTTGCGATGAACGCCCTCGAGTTAGGCTTCCGCGTAGCGATTGTGTAATATTTACATTTTAATGCTCTCGAAATATATAGGCTGTTTGGATAACATTTCTATTAAAAAAAAGTTTTGTCTAAATGCGAGAAATTTTTACATATTTATCAAAACAGATGATTTTATTATTATTAATTACTCATCATGATTTTTAAGCCCCAAGCATGGAATTAAAACAACTACTAATATAATTTAATATATATATATATATATATATATATATATATATATAAAGACGTAACTTACGATATAAGCATTCTTTTGTATCCATATTCGTGTTCGGTTTTTTTTTTCCACTTTTAATTTTCATAAGGTATTTCATTGGGCTATACAATTTAACTAGTATTTGTTTTCTGATGTGTTTAATATTGATTTTATAATTATTGGTCAGTTTCAATGGTATAATTGTACAGAAGGTTTATAGTTATATATATATAACCAGTATATAATTACAAATCATCATAGATTTCCAATTACTAATACATATATATATTAATAATAATGATCTGTATATTATTAATTAATAATTAATCAATTAATAATTGTAGATTAATAATATTGTCTATATATTATACAGATATTTTATATACTATAAATAATACTTGGAATTTATCTTTATATATATCTAATGAATATAGATAAATATTTTAAATTAAAATACAAGATTATATTACTACATGCATTAAGTTCAAAATTCCCTTAAAATTAGCCTTGACAAAATTAATTTTGTTTAAAAAAAAAATTCTGGCAAAGTGAAAAATAAAAGTTATTATTATTATAACTTATGTAAGCTTATAGTTTCTTTCTTTCTTTCTTTTTTTTTTTTTTTTTTTTTTTTTTCAGATGAGCTTTTGAAAGGAATATTCGCAATTAGTTCTCGTATATATATTTTAGATTAAGTAAATTGGGTCTATAATGTAAAATGTAATAACGATCAGGGTGATTTTTAGTAAATTTTAATATCCACGCCGAATAATTTTGCCTTTCCCAAACCGCATATACATAATTAGCTGGGAAGTTTCGTTTACTTTCACTAAATCGGATTACAAGATAATAAAATTTTAAATAATGAATTAGAAGACAACAGAGCTTCAAAGAGGATACTTAAATTTTATATTTAAAATAAGATTACGTAACTGAAGACAACGAAAATAATTTTACGTTTACTGAAATTAATTTGATAGAGAAAATATGAAAATGCATATTTTCACAAAACTTAATAAATGCACACGCGATTTAATACTTTATAAATAAAACATCAATTTATTATAAAGAATATTCGAGTGATAATAGTATTTATATTTATTTATTTATATATGTGTTTTAAATGCACAGCAGTGGAAGCTGCCTTTTTGTAGTTAATGTGCTTGGATTTAAATGTTAGTGTGGAAAAAATATTTAAAAACTGGTACATTTATAGGAAAAGTGGTCGAGATTACAAATTTGTTCCCCCCCCCCCACCCTCCCCCAATCCCTGACAAGAGAACGAAAATTTCCCAAAATATATCAAGAAATTCTGCAATAATTTCGAATTTATAAAGTAATAAATATTTATGCAAGTTATATATAACTACAAATATGTTAGCAAATAATTATATTAAAAAAAATAATAATAATAATAAAAAAAAAAAACATTTGTAAAAAATAAATCTAAATTATAAAATATATGGTAACAAAAAAGAGAATTTAATTAATCAACATGTGTAAAATAGTTGTGATACTTATAAACTGAAAATTTATCTAAGTTATATAGCCATAAATATTTTAACCTTTCCCGTAATGCTCCCGTCTATATACACTTTTGTTGTTAATATTGTTTGTTTGTTTTTGTTCTCTGTGACCCATGGAATATACTCGTATATATACGTTTTCATATACTTTACTGCGTAAAGAGTAAAAACATATTTAACAACAACGTAGCGACAAATCAAACGTTATCTCTTAAGGGTGTTCTCAAATCCAAAAGAGCAACTTTCTGACATAAGTTTTAATTTATTTTTGTTCGAAAATGCATGAAACTAGCTGGTTTTGTTGTTCAGAAACTATGTCATCGAGTTGTTTTTTCCATTTTTTTTTTTTTTTTTTTTTTTTTTTTTGCAAACGCAATAGGTCTTTCAGAAATTAGGGTCAAAGTGGGCGTTTTGAACCGAATTTCCACGCGAAGGAAGAAGGAGACTCAAGAGCGGGCGAAAAACCGGTTTGTCATGTGATCAAAATTCCTTATAACACAACAGGTAACGGATTGATCAAAAAATGGAAAAAACAGTTCAATTCCAAAACGCTTCCATGGCCAGGCTTTCCAATTTTATACTTTTCCGTTAAAAAATGAATTTGTAAATATGTGTCAAAACGTTTTGCGCTTGTTGAGCAGAGCAGTTAAGAACAGCCTTAAAATAAACAATTCGCCCTTGTGAAAAGCAAACGACAAATATGCATGTATTTTGCAAAATACAATTTTAAAAAATCCATTTTTTTCAAACTTCAGCCAAACGATACAAAAAAAAGAAAAAAAAAAAAAAAAAAAAAAAAAATGGTATAGTTTAATTACAGGGACAGTCAAAAGTTTTTCTTTACATTACGGCCAATGGGAAAAATTATTGCAAGTGCATTTTAATGATGTTACAGCCTTCCGAATGGTCTGAAATTTTAAATATGTGATTGTTGCAAAATTTTGTCGAGCCATTTCAAATTTTATGAAAATCGGATGCATAGTTTAATTACAGGGACAGTCAAAAGTTTTTCTTTACATTACGGCCAATGGAAAAAATTATTGCAAGTGCATTTTAATGATGTTACAGCCTTCCGAATGATCTGAAATTTTAAATATATCATTGTTGCAAAATTTTGTCGAGCCATTTCAAATTTTATGAAAATCGGATGTATAGTTTAATGACAGGGACAGTCAAAAGTTTTCCGTTACATTACTGGGAAGGGGAAAAAATTATTGCAAATGCATTTTAATGATGTTACAGACTATGCACTTATGAAGTGCAAAAAAAAATATACATTCAGTACAATATGGGGTGCAAAAAATAATTATAAAACTAGTTATAGTACGAACGCACCTCATTTGCCACGTTTGACGAGCAATTTCCAACTTGTTTTTTTTAACCTCACTCACACGATACTACACACCATGCAATAACAATAAAAAAAGGTTAAATTGAATATTAATTTAAAAAAAATAAGTTATAAGATACAAAGAATACAAGTTTATTGGATTGCTAAGATTATAATAGAAAAGTAATCAAATTATATAGAATTTTTTTTTTTTATTCCCCCCTCTCTCTCTTTTGGGGGGGGGGGGCGGTGGTTATGGCGGCAAATTTATTGCTCAATACATATATGAACAAAAATTTCACAGTATTAATTCGAAGAATCCAGAAACTATCTCCATCCAAACCCCACCGGCGCGCTCTCAAATCTGACATTAGACAGAACGGAAAGGGGCGTTTTGCTCGCGCCCTTTCGGTTTTTGCCCTATTTTGCGTGAAAGCCGTGCACCACCCTAACCTCCTGTCGCCGAGCTTCTCTCCCATTTTAATAAATTGCGATCGCGCGTTATCCAGACGCGCTTAGACGCGCACCAGATTAATGATGTGGCCTGCACACATTGTTTCTTTTTTTTTTCTCTTTTTCTTTCTCTCTTTTTTTAACCCCACTTATGACGGGGCGCAACGGTTTGAAGGTATCAGAAGTGTTACCGGGTATTTAGAAACGGCCCAACTATCGCGGATTCGGTTTCGCTTCTGTTGTCAAGTTATTACAACCCGCCGTTTCTGAAAATCCCCGACCCCCTCTCCCCCTGTTCTTGTGTGATTTACGTACCGCCACCTATGGAGATACATGTAAAGATATGATGTTGGAAAATGTGTTTACATCTACTTTGGTCATATACACATATACATTATGATAAAATCGAAGCTAGAATTAATTAGTAGCGACATAGGGCATATGTAAATATAGATATATGTCCGCAAAATAAAAAAAGGACTCCAGGAATTTTTAAATAAATTAAATGTAGTAATAATTAAGGGTGTTCTCAAATCCAAAATGACAACTTTCTGACATAAGTTTTAATTTATTTTTGCTCGAAAATGCATGAAACTAGCTAGTGTTGTTGTTCAGAAACTATGTCATCGAGCTGTTTTTTCCATTTTTTTTTTTTTTTTTTTTTGCAAACGCAATAGATCTTTCAGAAAATAGTGTAAAAGTCGGCGTTTTGAACCGAATTTTCGCGCGAAGGAAGAAAAAGCACTCAAGAGCGGGAGAAAAACGTGTTTGTCACGTGATCAAATTCGATAATAACTCAATAGGTAATGGATGGATTGAGAAATGGAAAAAACAGTTCAATTCCGAATCGCTTCCATGGCCAGGCTTTCCGATTTTATATCTTTCCGTTAAAAAATGAATTTGTAAATATGTCAAAACGTTTTGCGCTTGTTGAGCAGATCAGTTGAGAACAAACAGCCTTAAGGCTGTTCTCAAATCCAAAGGCGCAACTTTCTGACATAAGTTTAAATTGATTTTTGTTCGGAAGCGTATAAAAATAGCAGGTGTTATTATTCAGAAACTGTGTAATCGATCTGTTCTTTCCGTTTTATTGTAAACGTAATAGATCTTTTAGAAAATGCTGTCAAACTTGATGTTTTGAACAGAATTTCTAGACAAGAGAAGAAAAAGAGCCAGGAAGAGAGAAAAAACCCCTCGCTCACGTGACTCATTTCGCTTATAACTCGATAGGTAATCTATTGATCAAAAGATGGAAAAAACAGTTCGATTCCAAATCGCTTCCCCAGTTGGCTCTGCCAATTTTGTACCTTTACATTTATATATGAGTTAGTGAATGTGTAAAAACTTTTTGCGCTAGTTGACGAAGGCAGTTGAGAACAGCCCCTTTCTGAAAATCCCCCCCTCTCCCCCTGTTCTTGTGTGATTTACGTGCCGCCACCTATGGAGATACATGTAAAGATACGACGTTAGAAGATGTGTTTACAGCTACTTTGGTCATATACACATATACATTATGGTAAAATTGAAGCTAGAATTAATTAGTAGCGACATTGGGCATGTGGTACCCATAATATAAAAAAGAGCTTCTGAATTTTTTAAATAAATTAAATGTGTTCATCTGATATACGACAGAAAAGTCAAATCAAAACTTCAGAAAACTACATCTTGTTTTCAGTTCAGTGCATCGGTGTGTAATTAAACTTTCAAGCTTATACTATTATAATATGCTCAAATTATGTTCTTGTATAAAATAATTAGTAATTTCAAATGACATTAATTAATTTTTGTAAGCTTTTCTCCTAAGAAACAAATAAACCTTATAATCATATGCCAGCATCCCCCCTCTCCTCAAAAATAAAAGGAGAGAGAGAGAGAAAGATTGGGCTCAAAATACAAATTTATGTGTTTTTAATATCTAAATATCTAATCTAAATATTGTTTTTAATAGCTTAGTATCTAATTAAAATATTTGTCAAAGACTGATATGAAATACAGCTTTTTTTTATTTATTTATTCTAACTCATTATTTGAATCTATTTAGAGCTTTAACATGTAGTGAATAGATGATTTTGCGTGGCAAAAGAAAAAGAAATCTAAAGAGTAAAAAGCTTTTACAAATCGAATTTTTAAGAGCAAACATGTAAGATTTTATTGATATCTTAATGCAAAGCCTAAATCTCAAAATCATGGAGAAATAGCCTATCAAGATTTCTTTATGTTTAAAAATTGGGGAAAGGAAAGTTTGATAACCTATAATGAACAAAATATGAAATGTAAAATTCAAGTTCAAGTTTTATTAATATAGCTTTGAATATCTCATATTAAAACATCTATATATCTGAAAATATGTCTTGATGCCTCAATATTTGAGAGCCATGTCTTATAGACGTCATACAAGTCCTAATAAATCAAGTCATTTATATTGTTACATTCAATCATGATAAAAGTGAGATAATTAGGGTTCAACAAACAATTTATCAATGCTTCAATGTGCTAAAGTAGGTAAGTGAAAAATAATCCATCGATTGTGTGACATAAACAGTTTTGATTATTAAAATCTGTCTGTGTAAAATGTAAAATAAAATATAAAATTCAAGTTTAAGTTTTATTTGTAGCTTTGAAACTCTCACTTTAAAATATCTATATATCTATCTTAAAATATAGCTTGGTGCCTGGACATTTGAGTGGCATGTCTTAGAAAAATCTTATAGATGCCTAATAAGTCCTGGAAAATAAAGTAATTTATATTGTTACATTCAATCATGATAAAAGTGAAACAATTAGAGTTCAACAAACAATTTATCACTGCATCCATGTGCTAAAGCACGTAAGTGAAAAATAAGCCGTCTATCGTGAGAGATGAACAATTTTGATTATTAAAATCGCAGCCTGTGTAAATTGAAGAACAAAAGGCTGCTAATTGTCGAATGATGAATGCGACTCACATTATTAATAATATAATGACCACTCCTTGCTGAACTTTTGTATACACGTTACGAGATCACGTAACGCGATAAAAACAGGTGAAAACTGTTCTGAATTCAGATTTCCAGGTGCTAATGTTTGGAAATGCAGTACTGAGCGAACGAAAATATAAACTTGGAGAAAAGCATCAGGTCCAAAACTGGTCAGAGAAAATGTACAATATCTTTTATTAATATATTTCATTTTTCTGATTAATCTTTCAGCCCGATGCAGGTAGCAATCTAATTGACTGTTTATGAACCAGACTTCGAGTCGATTACGCAGGACTGTAATCGATTACGATTATAATTACTTTCAATTTTTCAGAGCCGATTACGATTATGTCTTTATTTATACAAGTTTGATTACGATTACATTTTTGATTATCTATTTTTTAAATTATAGATTAGAATTATGTTTAGATTACGATTAAATTTTTTTAGTTGGATTACGATTACCGAATTAGACGATTACGATTACACTGATTTCGTAATCTGCTTGTTACAAACTAGAGTCCTGCTGTATCGTTTCGGGTAACCTGATTTTACCCAAACCGGACAGTCGGGTCGGGTTGCAGGAGGTTGGAACTAATTTCCTCTGCTACAGTTCGGGATGTGTTGATTTTTTTATTCCTATCTTTACAAGAAGAAAATATTAGATTCATAAAAATTTTTGAATTCCAGTTTTCAACGGATTTACACATTTTAGGGGTAAGAGAACCATAAAAGCCTGTTTTACAAAATGCCTGCTTTGAGTATGTCGGTCTGTCTGTGTGTGACACAAATTTTGCGCTCTGTCTCAAGAATTAATGAACGGAATTTAATAAAACTTTAGATTCAGTTAGTCCCTGATATAAACTGGTGCTGATTACTTTTTGGTGTAAATCGTCCAACAGGTGGCACTGCTAGGCTGCATTTTTCACAATTTCCGCAATAGCAATATATCAAGCGCTAATGCACGGATTTTTTTTTATAAAACTTCAGATTCCCTTAGTCCTTGATATCATTTGGTGCTGATTACGTTTCAGTATAAATTGCCCAAAAGGTGCCGCTGCTATGTGGCATTATTCATGATTATCACTGTAGCTCTATCTCAAGAACTAACGCATGAATTTTCACCAAACTTCAGTTTCAGTTAGTGCCTGATATAAATTAGTCCTGTTTAGTTTTTGGTGTAAATAACCCAACAGGTGGTGCTACTATGCTGCATTTTTCCCGATTTCCGAAATAGCTGTATCTTAAGAACTAATACATGAATTTTCATCAAAATTTAGATTCAGTTAGTCCCTGATATATATCGATCCTGATAAGTTTTTGTGTAAATTGACCAACAGGTGCCACTGCTATGCAGAACTTTTCATGATTTCCACGATATCTCTATCTAAAAAACTAATGCACGGATTTTCAGCAAACTTCAAATTCAATTGGAAGTTGACATAAGTTATTGCAGATTAGATTTTGGTGTAAATCATGTAACCGGTGGCACTGCTGTGCTGGATTTATCAGGAAGTATTGACATGTATGAGATAGAAGAAAGTTTTGGGATTGACACATCCGATTAGTTTGTCGTTGTTGCTATTAATAATCAGAGATAAAAGAAATTTATTTAATTAAATTTCAAATTCAGAGAGGGGTAATTGATTTGTGTTGCTTCTCTTGCCGGTGCATATGCTAAGAGAATGTATCATCATCATAAGTACTGGTGCCCCCCCCCCCCCGCCCGTAACAAAAATCCTGCGTACGTCCGTACTTTTACAGACAAACCAGAATTGCTTCCTTTTAGGTAGCTTTCTTTACAAAAAAGCTACCTATTGCAGCCGTTCGGAGGAAAGCGATTTCAAAAAATTTTGGTATATTTTCATCGATCATGACCCCCAGACCCCGAAACCATCCTCCGTTCAAAATTGATATATATATATATATATATATATATATATATATATATCTGACCTATGTCACACTGTAACTCCCGTAATTATGAACCGATTTTGATGTAATTCGGTGTGTACATAGTACATACCAATGTCTCGACCGAGTTCGTTGGCCAGCTTCATCCGCCGTTTTGTTTCAAAATGGCGGCCATTTAAAATTTTTAAAAAAATTTAAAACTTGAAATGTGGTACCAAAAAATTAAAAATGGAAAAATATTTTTTTCTTATGTATTTGACCTTTATACAAAGATTCCGGAGCAGTTTTTGTTTCGTCTATATCTTAAAAAATGGCTGTGTTATAGCATTTTGAATTTCTAGCGTGGCTGACATTTTGAAACGTCCTGAATTTTGTCACGCGATAAAAGGCATATTTATGAACCGATTTGAATGTAATTCGGTGTGTACATAGTACATACCAATCTCTCGACCGAGTTCGTTGGCCAGCTTCATCCGCCATTTGGTTTCAAAATGGCGGCCATTAAAAATTTTTTTAAAAATTTAAAATTTGAAATGTGGTACCAAAAAATTGAAAATGGAAAAATATTTTTTTCTTATGTATTTGACCTTTATACAAAGATTTCGGAGCAGTTTTTGTTTCGTCTATATCTTAAAAAATGGCTGTGTTATAGCATTTTGAATTTCTAGCGTGGCTGACATTTTGAAACGTCCTGAATTTTGTCACGCGATAAAAGGCGTATTTATGAACCGATTTGGATGTAACTTCGTTTATACATAGTACATACCAATGTCTCGACCGAGTTCGTTGGCCAGCTTCATTCGCCATCTTGTTTCAAAAGGGTTACCATTTAAAAAAAATTTAATTTAAAATTCAAAATGAGGTATTAAAAAATTGGAAAATGAAAAAGATTTTTTTTATGTGTTTGGCTTTGATACAAAGATTCCGGAGCAGTTTTTGTTTCTGAAAATTTGTTCTTTTGTTGATATCTTAAAAAATGGTTGATTTATAGCACTTTGAATTTCTAGCATGGCTAACATTTTGAAACGATCTTGTATTTGTCACGCGATTACACACGTATTCGCCTATTTCGATGTAAGAAGGCATGTGGATAGTATACATCAACACCTCGACCAAGTTCGCTGGCCAGATTCATCAGCCATCTTGTTTCAAAATGGCGGCCATTAAATTAAAATATATATATATATTTAAAGTGAGGTGCAAAAAAATTAGAAATTGAAAAAGGTTTCTTTCTTAAGTACTTGATCTTGATATAAGGATTCAGGAGCATTTTTTGTTTGTCTTTACCTTAAAAAATGGCTCAGATATAGCAGTTTCAATTTCTATTGTGGGTGACATTTTGAAAAATCTGATTTTTTGCATGCGACAGCACTCCTATATATTAACCGATTCCGATGTGAGTGAGCATGTGCACAGCAATTACTAAGGTCTCGACCAAGTTCACTGCTTAGCCTCATCCACTATGTTGTCTTAAAATGACAGGCACTTTAAGAAATTGCCGAATTTGGCAGCCAAATATAAGTTACTTTAAGGGTGTATTCGAAAAAATGTTTTTCCACCCTCAACAGCTCGAAATTTTCTGAGACATTTTCAGACTCATTTTTAAAAGTAAAAACACGAAACTTGCTGGGGTGATTTCTGAAGACATGTTTAACATGCCGTGTGATTTCATTTTCAGCTCAATTAATTAGAATTTGATTTTTAAACAATTATTTTCTCAGTATCACGATTTTTTTCATTCCCAGATCGCCCGCTTCGGAAAATTCGGTTCAAAATGCCAACTTTGACAGCGTTTTTTTACAGTATTTTCTGCATTTATCAAAAAATTAAGAAGCACCGCACATTATATAGTTTCTAAATAAGAGAATTTCCAAGTTTGATGCGTTTGAGAGTAAAAATGAATTTTAAAATGAATCAGAAAATAAGCAGTTTGGATCGGAATACACCCTTAAAGAAAAGCAGCTTGGATAAAGCTGACTAATTTCGCGAAATTCTCATTCATTATATTGATAAAAATTAGTATTGAATCTCCTATATTCGGTTTCCACTAAATTGAGCTTCGTGTGTTTGCATGATATAAGTTGGCTTTTTTTAAATAAGGATTATGAAAGCTACCTCTTCCTCCCGGCACTGGCCGGAAGGACTTTTTTATTTTGATTCTATTAAAATTACATTAAAAAAAATAACTTTTATTGCTTGTGCCATACTAAGAAAATTTATCTATATGTGTATCTTATCCATACGTGTTAAAATACAAATTTTGAACAAACGAATAATTTCATAATTATGATTAAAAACACTATAGAGTTAATTAAATATAAAAAACAGTTCATTACAATTTGAAAGGAAAAGACAGATTATACGAGCATGCATGCAATATTACTAAAAGAAATTAATAGCTCGTACAACATAAAAAAAAAAAAAAAATCTGGATATGTGTGTTCAAGTTGGATTTTGCTTTTTGATGGAGGCCCAGTCACCTGTTGAGTACATTATATACTTATACAGTAAACTCTCTGTAAGGCGGACTCTGTGTAAGACGGAAATCTGTCTAACTTGGAAAGATTTTCAAGTCCCTGCGAATCCATATACGTAGAATGAAATTTGTCTAAGGCGGAATATTGTCTACTACGGAAAATTTTCTCGGTCCCGATCGATTCCGCCTTAGACAGAGTTTACTGTATTTCAGAAAATTTACCCGTTGTCGTTTAAATTCGACTCAGATGCATTAAAATAATCTCAAAAATTTTTTTACTGTTTTTCTTAGCTATTTCTATAATATATATTAAAAACTTAAATGCATAAACATGCTAAGTAAGAAAAGCAACGTGAGAATGAATTGTTAGGTAAATTGTGGTATGCTAGTTAAAACATCTTTTTTTTTTTTTTTTTTAGTTTTCTTCATTCCTGGATTGCTTACACTTGAGGGACAGTGTCCAACTGATATAAGTGGCCCAAATAAGACCATAAACATAATATTTTTCTTTCTTTCTTTCTTTTTTTTTTTTTTTTTTTTTTTTTTTTATCCTTCTGCCACTCTAATATCACATGATCTGCTGAAATGACCACATGATGAGTTTCATTTTACAGTTCCCATATCTTTCGAAGCAATATATCCCATATCTTTCGATATCTATTCGCAATGATCTCTGACCTCTTACACTCCCACTTTAGGGCAATTTAATGGGTTGATATTTAAAAAAATATATATTATAATTGATATTATAATTTTTTTTTTTAATAGTTGATAACATGAACAGATCTTTTGCTTTCCTGGCACAATGTTTAGTTAACGAACCAAGTATTTTTTGGTTTGGAAGAAAAAGGAAAAAAAAAAAAGGTGTAATCGTAGAACGTAATCTTATATTTGTGTGAGATTACGATTACGGAGTTTTTCGATACAGATTGCAATGGGATTATGTTATAGTGCGATTATGATTAGATTATGATTGTAATCCGAGTGAAATCTCTTGATTATGATTACATTGCGATTATTTTGAAACCAAAATTTATGATTACGATTACAGTGCGATTACGCAGTTTTTATAATCGATTGTAATCGACTACAATTACACGATTACTATTACTCGAAGACTGTTATGAACATCATTTACCAAAACAGAATATTATTGATCCAACAAAATTCATAGGCTGTTCTCAAATCCAAAAAGGCAACTTCATGACATACGTTTTAATTTATTTTTGTTCGGAAATGCATGAAACTAGCAGGTGTTGTTGTTCAGAAACTATGTCATCAAACTGTGTTTTCCGTTTTTTTTTTTTTTTTTTTTTTTTTTTTTTTGCAAACGCAATGTATGTTTCAGAGAATAGTGCCAAAGTGGGCGTTTTGAACCGAATTTCTGCGCGAAAGAAGAATAACCACTCAGGGAAGGGTGAAAAACGTCTTTGTCCCTTGAACAAAATCACTTATAACAATAGGTAATGTATTGATCAAAAAATGGAAAACACTGTTCGATTCCAAATCGCTATTATGTAAAAGCAAAAAAATGGCAGAGCTGACCATTGAAGCGATTTGGAATCGAACTGATTTTTCCGTTTTTTGATAAATAAATTACTTATCGAGGTACATGCAATTTCAGTGTTTTTCTTCTTTCTTTAGCTGCTTTTTCTTCTTTCGTCCAAAAATTCGGTTCAAAGCGCCCACTTTGAAGGTATTTTCTGAACAATCTTTTACGTTCACCAAAAAAAAAAAAAAAAAAAAAAAAAAAAAAACATCTTTCGATTACATAGTTTTTGAACAACAACACCTGCATGCATTTCTGAACAAAAATGAATTAAAACTTGTGTCATAAATTTGCCCGTTTGGATTTGAGAATAACCTTAATTAGAGCTTCTGCCGGTTTGCTGAACGTTTGCGTAAAAAATGAATTAAAAATGCGCCTGAATAAAGTAGCCAGTTTGGATTTTGCGAACAGCTTTAGGCTGTTCTCAACTGCTCTGCTCAACAAAGCCAAAAACGTTTTGAGACATTTACAAATTCATTTTTTAAAGGAAAGATGTAAAATTGGGAAGCCTGACCATGGAAGCGATTTAGAATCGAACTGTGTTTTCCATTTTTTGATGAATGAATTACCTATCAAGTTATAAGCTTTTTTGATCACGCAACAAGGCGTTTTTCTCCCTTCGCTGACTGTTTTTTCTGTTTTGGTCGAGAAATTTGGTTCAAAACGCACCCTTTGACATTATTTTATGAAAGATCTCTTGCGTTTGAAAAAAAACGGAAAAAACAGTTCGATGACATAGTTTCTGAACAACAACCAGGGCTTAATTTGCGCCGGAGCCCATCGGAGCTCAGCTCCGGTACTTCTCTGTTTTCAGTAAATATTTAAATATTGGTCGGAAATCACCGGAGCTCATAAATACAGGGCTCCGGAGCCCAGTGCAATAGTACTTCCGAAAAACCGATGCCTAAATTACCTTTCAGTTCGATTTTCTTTTGTGACAGTACGATATTTTTTAATTCAATCATTTATTTTTTTATTTCGATATCTCAGATGAAAAGAATATATTTTCATTTGTTTTTATTCAACGGGCATCAGTTTGAGGTTTTGTTTGTTTGATGTTTTTGGTCTTCTATTTTGTACGAGTATGAAAAAAAACGTTAGTAATTTTTCCAATTATTTTTCATCATGAACGCTGCCCATGTCAAGGCTCTTCTCTGCACATT
Source organism: Maratus speciosus (assembly GCA_963932465.1). Lineage (NCBI taxonomy): Eukaryota > Metazoa > Arthropoda > Arachnida > Araneae > Salticidae > Maratus > Maratus speciosus. The sequence goes on from OZ010798.1 coordinate 20,720,345, forward strand.
TAAGAAGCCACTTTCATTTGTAAGTAGATATAATTGCTATATATTGTTTGTTATTCTGATTGAAAGCGATCGAGCAGTGTTGCGTCTTTTTCTATAAAAGCTTCGAATCTTTCTTTTTGTGTGCTAACACTATTTCCGAATCATAATTCTTACATTATTTAATTACAGAATTCTGCGATTAATTAACATTAAAATTAGGCAACGATTTCTATTTGGAAGGAGTGGTAAACTAAAAAGAGGACAGTTAAGTATATGCAAGTAGATATATTTAGAATTTTTATTTTACCAAAGAAAAAAAAAAAGATGATTAAATTTAGCAAATATGAAATATATGCATGTGCGGATTGGCATGAAGGGCGTAGGGGGAGGGGGGGCACGCTACAGTTTTAGTACTGCAGAATATTAGGGCTCCGGTACTTTTTTTGGTAGAAATTAAGCCCTGACAACAACACTTGCTAGTTTCATGCAATTCCGAACAAAAATAAATTAAAACTTATGCCATAAAGTTGCCCTTTTGGATTTGAGAACAGCCTTAAATTAGGTAAATGTGCTATTTCACCAGCAGTCTAAAATGTTTTCGTCGAAAAAAACTTTTATGGTTGTTCAATGTATAAAAAGCAAGGTAAATAATCAGTAACATAAATGCGAAACAATTCATTTCAATCCTATTACTGAACAATGAACTAAATTTAGCCCATATTCATTCAACTCATAATCCCGAAGCTAATGACTCGATATATTACATTACAATAACTGACATTTAAAGCAGGAAAAAAAAAAAAATGTCCTCTCAACAAACGATCGTAATTTCAGTAACTAATATGAACAGTAAGTAGTTTAAGCTCATCCCAGAGACATTTTAGAAGAAGCAGAAGCTACCGTAATCGGGTAATCCATAACAGATTAGAGGTTTATGGTTAGTTAACGTGAAAAAGCAAAATATCAGGAAGACATTTGTATGAGGGGGAAAAAAGCGATTACGTCATTACAATGAATTTCGAAGGATTATCCAACAAAGAATATATGTTCACGGATGGAAGCTTGTGTTCATTACAAAGAGATTATCGAGTGGATTTGATATTGGATCTGTTATTGAACTTCTGCTGTTAGCTTTCGGCAAAGATATTATGTTATAGAAAGCAGAAAAACCAACGTTTAAAATGCACAAATAATATATGAAATTGCTGCTTTTCATATATTATTTGTGCATTTTAAACGTTGGTTTTTCTGCTTTCTAATATTGTTGCACAAAGGCTTTATTTGCTATTTTTATATTATGTTATAGTTTATTATTAATTTTTTTCGTTAAAGAAATGTTTATGGATACCACAATGTAAAAAAAAAAAAAAAAAAAAAAAAAAAAAAAAAAATATGTAACGTTACTCCATAAAATTACCGGCTGCAATTTAACTGTTATAACAGCGGTTTACGTTATACTAATGTCTAATATTACACCAGTTACATCAAGTTAAGTTACACCGTTATGTAAGTTAAATTAGCCCATAAAATTGGAGGCAGCATGCTGCCACCAATTTTATGCAGTAATGTTTACCAAAAAAATATTAAAAAAAAGTAAAATGTCAGAAAATAAACATATTTTTTTGTTTTTACTATGAAATAATATAAACAGAGAAAATATATACATAAAAAAAAGGACAGATTCCCATTTTATATAGAAAATAAAAGGGTGTATTCCGATCCAAACTGCTTATTTTCTGATTCATTTTAAAATTCATTTTTGCTCTCAAACGCATCAAACTTGGAAATTCTCTTATTTAGAAACTATATAATGTGCGGTGCTTCTTAATTTTTTGATAAATGCAAAAAATACTGTAAAAAACGCTGTCAAAGTTGGCATTTTGAACCGAATTTTCCGAAACGGGCGATCTGGGAATGAAAAAAATGGTCATACTGAGAAAATAATTGTTCAAAAATCAAATTCTAATTAATTGAGCTGAAAATGAAATCACACGGCATGTTAAACATGTCTTCAGAAATCACCCCAGCAAGTTTCATGTTTTTACTTTTAAAAATGAGTCTAAAAATGTCTCAGAAAATTTCGAGCTGTTGAGGGTGGGAAAATATTTTTTCGAATACACCCTTAAACTAATCAAATTACAAGTTGCATAACAGAATACGCTCGGAATTATGTGAATTATAGAAGTAAACACAAAATTAAAATACATTTTAATATATATATATATATATATATTTTTGTACTGAGAATGCAACGATCCAAGAAGACTCGGCTGAAAGTGTACTTTAACTTTTATCACATCTGAAGCACAGAAATGTAAGTCAGTAAACCACGTGTTCCTTCCACCATGGCGACTTCTCATTATCAACGCCGGTCTCGGACGCGGCCGCACTAATTTCCTTTTCAACTGAACAAACACAAAAGAAACATTTGTAACTCTTCCCGTGTTGCCCATCCATCAAAGTCAACTTGCTACAAAAATTTATTCAGCTACAAAAATGCAAATTTAGAACTCTGCTAAAAAAAGAATCATTTTGAAAGACATTGGAGTTTGCAATTTTGTTGATTTACGTTTTCTGGAAAAAGAGATAAAAAGAATGGGATGTGGTGAAGATCAGTCGAATAGTATTCAAAAATCTGCACATAAAACACTTCAATAAACTTTTATCGTAATTAGTCGTAATCTAACGACGTCTTTTTTGCTACAAATTTATCCGCCATTTTTGAGCTACAAGAATGCAAATTTAGAACTCTGTTAAAAAAAAAAGAATAATTTTGAAAGACGTTTGAGTTTGCAATTCTGTTGCTTTATGCTTTGCTATGGAAGAATTTATAAAAAGACTAGAATGTGTTGAAGATGAGTCGAATAATTCAAAATTCCGCACATAAAACACTTCAATAATCTTTTTTAGTTGATCGGTTGTTGATCGAACGACGTCTTTGTTGCTACAAATTTATCCGCCAATTTTCAGCTACAAAAGTGCAAATTTAGAACCCTGTTAAAAAAAAAAAAAAAAAAAAAAAAAAAAAAAAAAAAAAAAAAAAAGAAGAATCACTTTGAAAGGCGTTGGACTTTGCAATTCTGTTGATTTACGTTTTGCTATGAAAGAATTGATAAAGAGACCGGAATGTGTCGAAGATGAGTTGAAAAGCATTCAAAATCCTGCGCATAAAACCCTTTAACAAAGTTTTACTGTTAATCGGTCGTAATCTAACATCTAACATCGTCTATGATGCTACAGATTTCTTCGCGATTTTTCAGGTACAAAAACGCAAAATGTAAAACTTAGTTTAGAGAAGAATTCCTAAAGAGTTTGAAATTTTGTTAATTTAGACTCTTCCCGGGAAGAAATGGGTAAAAAGTGATTTTTTTTTTTAAAGGTATGTCAAGTAATATTGTAAATTCTGCACATAGACACTTGAAACATTCGCGAGCACAAAAATACAAATTTAGAATTTTGTTGAAAGAATAATTTTGAAGAACTTAGTGTTTCAGTCTTATATAGTATTCTAAATTCTGCAGATAAAACTCTTCAATAGACTTTCTTAGTCGTAAATAGTCTAACGTCATCTCTATAGATGCTGCAAATTGATTCACATTTCGGCTACAAAATTGCAAATTTAGAGACTTGTTGGCAGGAAAATTTTGGAAAAAGTTGGAGAATATTCATTCGAATGAGATGAAAGAGGACTGGAACGCGTGTTAAACAGTATTCAAATTTCTGCATATGTAATTTCAACAACCTAATACGTCATAATCGAACGTAACCTTTCATATTCATATTCATGACTTTTTGGCTAAAAACAATGTCAAATTCAGAATACTGTTGATTATGTCTTTCCGCAAGAAATGAATGCGAATAGAAATGAGTCTAACAATATTCAAGATTCTGCACAAAATGTTTCAGTCAGTAAAAAACAGTCTTTATAATCGGTCGTAATCAAACGTTGCTTCTGTTGATATAAATTCGATTCCAAATTTTTCAGCTACAAAGATACAAAATTTAAAACTTTGCCTCCCCCCCCCCCCCCCTCAAAAAAAGTGTGTGAGAGAGAGAGACAGAGTGTGATTGAGATTTGCAATTGATGTCACGTTCTTCCAGATGATATAAAAGAGGTTTGGTATGTGCTAAAAAAGTGTCAAACAATATTTCAGATTTTGCACATAAAACCCTTCTATTCCCGGCTTTTGATGTGAAGAAGATTGCAAAAATGTGTTATTAAGGGGTGTATTCCGATCCAAACTGCTTATTTTCTGATTCATTTTAAAATTCCTTTTTGCTCTCAAATGCATCAAACTTGGAAATTCTGTTATTTAGAAACTATATAATGTGCGGTGCTTCTTAATTTTTTGATAAATGCAGAAAATACTGTAAAAAAACGCTGTCAAAGTTGGCATTTTGAACCGAATTTTCCGAAGCGGGCGATCTGGGAATGAAAAAAATGGTCATACTGAGAAAATAATTGTTTAAAAATCAAATTCTAATGAATTGAGCTGAAAATGAAATCACACGGCATGTTAAACATGTCTTCAGAAATCACCCCAGCAAGTTTCATGTTTTTACTTTTAAAAATGAGTCTGAAAATGTCTCAGAAAATTTCGAGCTGTTGAGGGTGGAAAAATATTTTTTCGAATACACCCTTATGCTAAGAACTTATTTTACGAGTTTTAACTACAAAAATGGAAATGCAGAACCTTTTAAAAATAACTTTGAAACACGTTGGATATTGCAGTAATGCTGATGTTGCACTCTTCCGGAAGAATTGAAAGAAGACTGGAATGTACTGAAGATGTGTCATGTAATTCTGAAGATAATGCACTTCAGTAAACTGGTTTCAAAATCGTTTGTAATTTAACATCATCGCTGATGCTAAAATTTATTCATAACATATGCTTCCATAAACACACACACACACATATCTATAAAGTCAAAGAGAAGAAATAATGTTCAGACATATCATTGTTGGGAAGGGGGGGGGGGGATTCCAAAGGCGTGGACGATCAAAAAGAATAATAACAGATGATTAAAAAAAACTGTGATGTAACATTTTGTTATACTTTTAAACTATAAATGTTGAATTTCTTAAAAATAAATCCCTACTTACTCTTAAAATAATTTTTTAAATGTTATAAAATAATGTTATTTGTTCACATAAAAATGAAAGAATTCGCAAATACACATTTAAAATATTTTAAACTATCTGATGCAAAGTCCTTTGTAAAATCAACCTTCATAATCGAAAATTTCATATTATCGCATAGTTGCATTAATTTTTGCATGTTTTCAAAAGTTAAAAATCGTCATAGAAAAGAAAATTTTGTTTAATATTGTTCAATCTAGCCTTGAAACTATCACTAGTTTGAAATATAAACTGGGATATTATACATGTAACGGGATTTAAAAGTTAGAATATTAAATTATTATGATTTTACAATCTATGCGGATTAATTATACTTTAAAATATAAAGAATTACTTTCACAGCATAGGTAAATCATGTTACATAAAAAGTTAATAAAAGATTTACTTATTTTTAATTTGACCGGCATATGGTTTAGTTAAGACGATTATTAAAAAAATATCTCTAAAAGGGAATTTGTGAAAAACGGAACAAATTAAGAAAGGGCAATGTTTCATTAGTGTTTGCTATTTGTATCAAAATAAATGTACAGATTCTAAACATGCAATATATACTTAAATAAATAAAACAATAAGTCATGAAATGTCAATTTTTGATTTGTGTTAAAAAGCGTGTAATTCTGAAATTTATTTAAGTGCGAAAATTGAAATAAAGATGTCAACAATAATCATAATTTAATTGAATGTACAAAACTAAAAAAAAAAAAAAAGTTATATTATAAAAATATAAGCAGTCACGATTAGTACACCTTCATTTTTTATAACTAGATAATTTAACTGTTTATTTGAGAAAAAATAATACCATTCAAAATATTATATTTGCAGGCAATTAAAGACTATTATTGTGCAAATATAAAAAGAAAATTTTAGTTTGATCATATGTTATTTATACATAAACTTATACAAAATGTAAATAAATGCTAAAAACGTATAATGGAAAAATCCTCAAAATTTGGTGTCTCTTCTAAGATTTCAAATAAATCTAAAATAAATTTCGTACAGGCATTTTTTTAATTAAATTTTTATAGAACAAAATTATGTAATAGAATTACTCATTATCAATGATATTTCTTCCACATTTCAAATAACTTTTAATTTATTTTTTCCTTTAAGTTTGCATTTTAAATGTTTTTGCAATAAAGTAATATAAATAACAAGATGGAACTATTTATAAATGTTTTTTTTTAAACAGATGTACAGTGTCTATCAAACAATTTGCAACATAAAATACTGATAAATTGTGAAAACCGGGAAGTTAATGTTAAAGAAAAATTAAATTCCATATAAAAATAAACTAAGCATCTCACAATAAACTTGATTTGCATAAAATTGAATTTCGTGTTCTGATTTATGTCTACATGAATAATAAATTACATTAAATTATAGTACATATTAATCTTTAATGTTTCTAATAATTGTGGGGATTAAAGTTTTATTTTCATAAATACATTTAGCATTAAAGTTGTACTTTGTATTTTTTTTTTATTAGGTATAAAAAAGCACTGATCAAAGAAATATCAATAAAACCATGTTTTAAACCTTTTTAGATATAAATATATGAATTGAATAATAATATTTATTATTGAAATTGTCTTTTGCATCCTCGTGATATTACATAAAAAAAGTACTTTTTAAAGAAAATCAGTGTGTATTACAGATAATTTACTATATCCACTTTAACTCTATATAAACACAGAATTATATTCGTGTAATTCAATAACATTTATTATTAAACTTATTTTTCTATATTACAAAGTATTCTATAACTAAAATGTAAAAGTTTTTATCATTAAAATGACATATCAAATTTCATTTTTATTTATAAATTTAAAACAAATTTCGTACAAATTCTTTTTTTAGTTAAACTTTTTTATAGAACAAAATTACGTAATTTTTATTATTAAAATGACATATCACAAAATTATGTACATTTTTATCTTTAAAATGGCATATACAGTCGAACCTCGTTAACATGAACCTCAAGGGGAATCAAAATTTTGTTCATGTTAACAGTAATTCATTTTATCAGTATCAAATCTTTGTATTTGTTTTTATAGGGGACTGTGACAACAATTCATGTTAAAAGTAATTCACGTTAAGCGTGTTCATGTTAACGAGGTTTGACTGTATATATATTTTTATTTATAGATCTAAGAAAAATTTCGTACAATCTCTCTCTCTCTCTCTTTTTTTTTTTAAACAAAGAGCATTATTATCTGCTTTTATATGTATTGCATAAAACAAAGAATAATTTCTAAAACTAAAACTATATTTTAATCAATAAATTATTACATTGAAGAAGAGTAACACATTTTAACATTAAAATTATATTCTTCTTCTTCTTATTATTATTATTACATCTATATGTGCGAAATATTTTATGAATAATAGAAAATAATAATAATTGTAATTAAAATTGTGTTTATTTTAAATGTACTTCAAGAGCTACATTATTCTATCTTATCATTACAAGATATAATCAACCACATTTTAATATTAATCTTGCCAATCCATTATAAATAAAACGCTATATTTATTGGTTTTCTTGTTTTATATAAACAATAATAACATTATTCATAATTCAAATGTGCGAAAATATTGTTTAGAACAAAATATTCATAAACATTAGAAGAATAAAATACTTAGTTTCAATAATTTTATAGTTTGATTCTTGTTTTCTATTTCTTATATATTTCTTACTTTCTAATTGACATTTACATAAGAAATTTCAAATTATTCAAGCAGATTCAATTAGTGCTTTCATAATAATAATAATAATAATAATAAACATTTGGCCAAATACGCATAGTTTTTATAACAGCAAATATGAAAATATATAGATAGCACACAATTAATTAAATTAATTATCAAAACGAATTTAATCTTTTATAAAACTTTAAATAATAATTTTCACATACATATGTGTTTTGATACGCACAACCACAAATTAATCCTATTAATGATTTTATCTTAATTTTTTTTTCTATAGGAATACATGTAAACATTCTTAAACAAACATATTTAATATTAAACAAAAATTAAAGCTAAAACTATGAAAAAACTTCACTTTGTTATAGATAAATATCACGTAATTACAGCTGATATTCGAGAGTATGTAAATAAAAGTACAGACGATTTTTTGTTTTAAAAAATAAAAAAAATAATGTTCATTTAGAAACTTATTGCTTATGTTTTTTTTTTCTTTATATTAACACAAAGGAAATTTTAATTGCGGTTTACTAAAATATTCTAATGTTGAATAATTAAATATTTATTTGCATACTCCAAACAAAACACAATTCCATTTCTGTCCAGTTTCGACTTAAAATAAATGAAACATAAGATGGCAATATTCTCAGATTCAAAAAGAATAAATGTATCATATAGAAAAAGGATAATTTGTATAAAATTTTTATAACAACATTTATTATGTTATAATAAAGTTATTTTGTTATGCGTCAAAAGTTTTTACTGTAATACTCTTTAGCTCGATAAAACTAAACAGAGGACTGGCCATGTAATTCATTTCTGTCTATTCCTATACCTGTAATATAAATTAATTTGGCGGATAAAAAATTACTTTCTTGCAAGATCTTAGAATGCATATAAATACAATATGAACTTATAAATGCATATTTAGACAAATATACTTTCTGTTTTTAATATTTTCCTACTCTAAAAATATACGGAATCTTTATTTCAACCAGTACAGTGCCAAAACCTCTTATCAATTTTACGAAAATTAATATTTTAAAATTTGAGACCCAGGACCACAATCCAGTTAGTCATAATTTAACTAGGGAATAGTAATAAATTATAAATCACTTTTAATTAGAGTAATAAAACATGCAATTTTCGAAAATAGGTGCAATGCAAATACACGGTTGAAAAATGTTTGTAAAATTTAAATAACTCCATAACAAATCTACTTACTACATGTTCTAATTAACAATAGTTTGAGGGTACAGTATAATAACTATGAAATAAACAACAATTAAGTTAGAAATTAAATAAAGTAAATGTGTAAATAAATCCCAGAGAAATGAAATTAATAATAATAATAATCGACCAAAATTTATTGGAAATGGAGGAATGTTTTCAAATGACGTACAATAAATACAGTGAAATTATACTATGTAAAACTAATTACCAACTATAAGAATTAAACTAATTTAAATGATGTTTTAAAAGATATTGGAAGGCTTGTTTATAGAGTACATTATATTCTGTCAATAGTATTTTCTGGTAAATATAAAAAGCACGTACAAAGACATTTAGGCTTTTCAAAACATTATTTTTTAAATCTTTTTTCCTTTTGTTTGAATTTACCTCTGAAGTAATAGAAAGATGATACAAAGATTTTTTAAACTGTAATCAAAGATATGATTTTTAAATGTCAAAAGCAAAATAGTCTTGAAGAAGATAACAGTTTACTTTGAATGAAAATAATATACTCAAATAACACTGATAAACAAAAAATGTTGTTTTTAAAGTACTAACTTGCTATTATGTTGTGAATATCTTCTAATTAAGAGCATGTACAATAACATTAATCTTTCCGAAAATTAGATTTTTCCATTTGTAACTTAAAATGATATACCATTTTATTTTCCAAATCTCATGATTATCAAATGTTTATGAAATAATACTTTTCAGTGAAGAAATAACGCACTGAATTTAAATTATAATAAACTATATCACAATAATAATAATTAAATAAATTTGAAAAGTAATGAAAACAAGCGTATAAAAGATGCCAGTTTATTTTCAAAGGAGATAATTTAAAGACTGAATAATACTCTTATGTAGGGTGGGAGGGGAGATATTTTATTAAACTCACAATTGAACAATAGCGATAGTACTTTTTTGTTTCTTTTGTTTTAAGTTTTAACGTTTGAAGAAATAATTTCTAATAAAAAGATAGTGCAGACAATTTGAAATGATAATTGAAAAATATATAATTATTTTGAAGAAATGAAAAGAAACAAAAAACGTAAAACATAGCAGTTTATTTTAAATGAAAATGATTTAATCCTTAAAATAACACTGTTGTGTTGATAAATAAGGTTTTAGCATTAAAGGCTGTAAAAAAAAGTTTTATATTCCTCTCAAATTATATATTTTTGTTTTTCAATTATAATTCAACAATCGTAATTTCTCTTTCTTTTTAAAATCTCATTTATGAAGTAACAATTTCCCCTAAAAAGATAATGTAGGGAATATTTAGATGATAAATAAAGTGATTTTGAGGAAATGTTAAACTAAAAGAAACAAAAACTTTGTAAAACATAATATTAAAGACTGTAACATAAATTTATATCCTCTCAAAAATTTATATAGCTTTGTTTTTTAATTATAATTCCACAATTGCAATCTTTTTCTTTTTCAATTCACATTTATGAAGTAATACATTTCATTAAAAATACAAGCAGGGAATTTTTAAAGAATAATAAAAAAAAAAAACTTAGTGATCTGAAATGTAAAAGGTAAAGAAAACACTCGCAAAATATGCAGTTTATTTTCAATGAAAACAATACTACTGCGCCGACAAATACAGAAGTTTTTTTATTTTTTCAAAAATAAAACTTGAAAAATAAGTATATGTTTTATATATTACTTCTTATTGTATAAAGTACCGCAGAACAATGCTATTATTCAATTTAAAAAACAAAATCCACTGTCATATTGCAGCCACATTAATATAGCCTCAGAAAAATCTGTACACTGAATTAATTGATATTGTCCCCATATTACGAATAAATACATGAATTAATTAAAAAATATATGTACCGTATTTTATGGAAGAAACGCCGCACTCCTCAAATTGGCCTGAATAAGCTTAAAAATATCGTAATCGTCGCACCCGCCGTAAACGCTGCACTCCTCAAATTGGCCTGAATAAGCTTAAAAATATCGTAATCGCCGCACCTGTGGGAACGCTACTTTTGTCGACAGCATCCCATTCACCTAACTTTAATCAAAGTTTTCTGAGCAGTGTAGGATGCCTCGTTTTTAATATCTTAATATATCTGAAGTTTTATTTAAAATATTTAAATCTGATTTTAAATGTTTTTATGAATTTTTAAATTAAGGAAACTCAGTTGGTATTTAAAAAAAATCGTAAACGCCGCACTTGGAAAAAAATTAACTTTTAAACTCGTAAACGCCGCGGCGTTTCTTCCATAAAATACGGTATTTGTTAAAGAAATCAGTGAAAACAAAAAATAAATAAATAAATAAATAAATAAAAATAAATAAATAATAAAAAAATAATTTTATTATGTTTTTTATTATAGTGTTTATTATACATTACCTTAATTTTATTGTTAGATTGCGGTTTACATAATTGTTGTTATTATATATATTACTTATAGTTTTTTTAAAAAAAATCTTTAAATTAATCAAATAGTCAGTTTCATTAATATTTTTTTTAAATAAATAATTTAAACAAATCTATAATCAGAGAAATTTAAAATAAACAAATGTTATTAAGAAATGTAAAATATTTTTTATTTATTTATTCTTATAGTACTATATATTTTAGATAACGAAGTATTTTGAAGGGATGTTTAATACATTTTATTTATCCGTATCTTTTGATCAGTCTTATTACTTATTTTTTAATGCAATAAATTTATAATGCATTTATTTTCATATAAATAAATAAATAGTAATAATAACAATAAAATGACAAACAAAAAAATAGAGGGGAAGGACATTTATTTTTAAAGTAAATCAGTGATAAAGAAATAACAACGAGTTGAAATTTAAAATAAATGATATAAAGCAGAATACCCATACCTAACAATAAATTGTAACCAACAGAAAATGTTTCCAGAATAGTTTTGATATGATTTTTTTCTCCATGATTTCATAACACGAGATGGCAGGTAGGACATACAGTTATTATATAACATGCAATTTGAATGAATAATATGTCATTCAGGAAAAAGTTTCTGTACTTTATTAAAATAACTAAATAAATTATCAAAAACTGAAATTAATATACACTTTTTAGAGCTTTTAAATAAATTTTTTATACTGAATAAAGGTAGCACCGTATGTAAATTGTAGGATATATTTATGAAATCAAATCTTATTGTTATAAGTTATATGATTTATTTTTAAACATAGTTTTCGTCAAATGACAAATGCTATATTGAAAATAATCTATAGAAAAAAATGATGAAATAAAAATGAAAAATATTTCTAAAGTAAAATAAAATAAATAAAACTATTATAAGGCCTTTTATTTAACGCTTTATAATGCGTAAAAAGCTCACAACATGTAAATTGTACTTTTACATTTATGATATAAAATGTGATTCGAATGTACAGAATGCCATTCAGAATAATGTTTGTGTATTCCATGTCTAAAATAACTATAATTATACAGTCAAACCTCGTTAACATGAACACGCTTAACGTGAATTACTTTTAACATGAATTGTTTTCACAGTCCCCTATAAAAACAAATATAAAGATTTGATACTGATAACATGAATTGCTGTTAACATGAACAAAATTTTGATTCCCTTTGAGGTTCATGTTAACGAGGTTCGACTGTATATATTATATGTATAAAAAATTATACATATAAGCTTATAAGAATTCAGATTGAAAAAGGTAACAATATAAAACTGTAGGATATCTTTATCATGTCCCATCTTATTGTTATGTTAGTTATATTTAATATTTTAAATTTATAATATTATTAAATCATTTCAAATAAATAGTAACAAATGAAGCAAAAAACTAAATATAAATGCGTGTGTGGTGGTGGTGGTGGTGTGTGTGTGTGGGGGGGGGGGGGGGGATTTCTCAGATAAATCAAAAATAGCAACTGATTAAAAAAAAAATTGATGATGTTTATTATTCCGCATTTTCGGATATTCATTAAAAAATATATTTAAAAAAAATTCTCAAATATGTTAGCAATAAATTATAGACAAAATTATAATTAAATGAAATTCAAATGAACAATATTCCTAAAATAAAATTTCTCAAATATGTTAGCAATAAATTGTAGACAAAATTATAATTAAATGAAATTCAAACGAATAATATTTCTAAAATAAGTAACTGCGAACTCTCACATTTTTTTTTTTTTTTAAAATCAAAGCCAAACATATGCAGAACCTAAAATTTTATTCAATAAATGAAATGAAGTAAGTACCAGGTAGAAACAAGACGCAGATTATTAAATAAATTTTCTGGTTCAAAACATCTGTATTTGACCATAGGAAAAAAAATCGGATTTTGACAGCTTTGTTATAATAATATAAATTTTAAAACGCATGTTGAAATTGAAAAGGTCATTTAATAAAGGCTTCACGATGCATAAAAACTGTACACCTATAAATGATTCTATATATTTATCATGTCATACCCATTTTAATGAATTACAAACATATCATTCAGAAAAACATTTTTTTTTTCTTTGTACTCACCCCAATTGTGGAACTAGCCATGAAAAGCCGTTACGTGCTCCTTTAGTTGCGAGATCCTTTTTTGAATTCAAGAGGCAGAAAAATCTCAACAAAAAACAGTATAAAGAAAAAAAAAAAACAGCAGACGATGATGAAAAGGGGGCGAGATGCACACAAGCACGAAAGAACACTTATAAAAACCGTAAAAGAATAGAACAATCCGCCTCACTCTCCCTTTGTTGCAAACACGAATGATTCCAAAAGCGACCGCAATCCACAGCGGCAGACAACTCTAATGCAGATCCCCCGTTGGGCGCCGTGGTTGTCCGTCATCTGGGCGGGGGAACCAATAAGAGGCGGTCATGGGCGTGGTAGGTCCCGATCCGCCCCTCACGTCGCGCTAATTGGCGGTGGGGCGGGCCAATGGTGGGATTGTTTAACGCCATCTAGCGGAACGGACGCCGATTGTATGAACATTCATCTGAGATGTTTATTTTTATTTTTCGAGGACGTTTCGTCGACAGAGGGCGCTACCGGACGGTGTCGCATGTCAGCCGCGGGGTGATTGAGAGGGGAGGAAGAGATTTCAGTGATATGTAATTTTTTTTGATAGAATTCTTCAATTGTGATAAGGGATGACGAAAGATGAGTGCGTGTGTAAGGGGGTAGGGTGGGGGTGATGTCCTACAATTTGGGCGTAGGGGCGGCAAGGGTGGGGGACAGATATTGGCTTCATAATCGCGGGTTAGTTATAGATGTCACGGATAGAAAGGAAAATGATTTGAACTTCTGGTGACAACAGAGGAGTTTCTTTTTCAGCGGGCGGTAAGGGAAATAAATAAATAAACAAATCTCAGCATCTAGACGTTCTCTCACTCGACATTTGACGTAGCCAATGTTTCCTAATTTTCCTGAAATTCCAATTTTTTAAAAATGCGTGCTAAAATGAGCTAGGTTTTAATTTAAATTAAAATTATTTATTTTAATTTTAAATTTTTTATTATATTATATTTTAATTTTTCATTTAAATTTTATTATTATATTATATTTTAATTTTTTATTTAAATGTTTCATGAATTTAAATTTTTTATTTAAATTTAAATTTTTAATTTAATTTTTTTTTCTTACCGCATATACTCGTGTATAAGTCACCCCCCCCCCCCCCAATTCTTAAGCAAAATTTTGAAACAAATTGAATTTTTGTGTATAAGTCGTATCATATTTCTTGTAGTATTGAAAAATGATTTATAATCGAGGATTTAAAAATAAATAAATGAATTTTCATTAAATTGGTAATTTTTTTTACGTTTCTAATCAGTTTTTTTTTTTTAATTCAACGTTTTAAGGGTGTATTCCGATCCAAACTGCTTATTTTCTGATTCATTTTAAAATTCCTTTTTGCTCTCAAACGCATCAAACTTGGAAATTCTCTTATTTAGAAACTATATAATGTGCGGTGCTTCTTCATTTTTTGATAAATGCAGAAAATACTGTAAAAAACGCTGTCAAAGTTGGCATTTTGAACCGAATTTTCCGAAGCGGGCGATGTGGGAATGAAAAAAATGATCATACTGAGAAAATAATTGTTTAAAAATCAAATTCTAATGAATTGAGCTGAAAATGAAATCACACGGCATGTTAAACGTGTCTTCAGAAATCACCCCAGCAAGTTTCGTGTTTTTACTTTTAAAAATGAGTCTGAAAATGTCTCAGAAAATTTCGAGCTGTTGAGGGCGGAAAAATATTTTTTCGAATACACCCTTAAGACTGTATAATTATGTAAAACCGAAGAAGCTTAAACTATTTTGAAACCTATTCACGTCAAAAAAAAAAAAAAAAAAAAAAAAAAAAAAACTTTCAAAAATCTATATTCAAGCCTTATTTACAAGGATAAACAACTTCTCAGACTGCTAAAATATAGTACTTATTTGTATTGTAATACTTTTAGGAGAAGTATCTAGAAGCATTCTCAAGTTGAAGTTTTTTAAAAAGGGGTTTAAACTGTTCAGAGGAATGCCCCTGCATTGAAGGGAATTATGTTCCAAGGAAAAATGGGTGCAGAACAATTACGGGGACATTATTGTGGAGCTTTTTTTGTCAGTCACAGCACTGCAAATAAAGGAGTAAGACAGAAAAACGACTGAAAAAGCATTTAAAACACGTAAATGTCTTAATATAGAGCTTAGACATAATAAATACCTTAATTTAAGATACTTGTGTGTCTTAGGCTGTTCTCAAATCCAAAGGGGCAACTTTCAGACATAAGTTTAAATTGATTTTTGTTCGGAAACGTACAAAAATAGCAGGTGTTATTGTTCAGAAACTGTGTCATCGAACTGTTCTTTCCGTTTTATTGTAAACGTAATAGATCTTTTAGAAAATGCTGCTAAACTTGACGTTTTGAACAGAATTTCTGGACGAAAGAAGAAAAAGAGCCAGGAAGAGAGAGAAAACGCCTCGCTCACGTGACCCATTTCGCTTATAACTCGATAGGTAATCTATTGATCAAAAAATGGAAAAAACAGTTCGATTCCAAATCGCTTTCCCAGTCAGCTCTGCCAGTTTTGCACCTTTACATTTATAAATGAGTTAGTGAATGTGTAAAAATGTTTTGCGCTAGTTGACGAAAGCAGTTGAGAACAGCCTTAATGGACTGGTAGGAGAAATGAACCAGTATTCGACAAAATATTTTTCCACCCTCAACAGCTCGAAATTTTCTGAGACATTTTCAGACTCATTTTTAAAAGTAAAAACACGAAACTTGCTGGGGTGATTTCTGAAGACATGTTTAACATGCCGTGTGATTTCATTTTCAGCCCAATTCATTAGAATTTGATTTTTAAACAATTATTTTCTCAGTATGACCACTTTTTTTCATTCCCAGATCGCTCGCTTCGGAAAATTCGGTTCAAAATGCCAACTTTGACAGCGTTTTTTACAGTATTTTCTGCATTTATCAAAAAATCGACAAGCACGGCACTTTATGTAGTTTCCAAATAAGAGAATTTGCCAGTTTGATGCGTTTGAGAGCAAAAATGAATTTTAAAATGAATCAGAAAATAAGCAAGTTTGGATTGGAATACACCCTTATTACAGTGAAATGTCATACCGCCAGCATACCGTCAGTCGACCGCCATATTTGTTATTTGTTGTTGTGTGATGCCGCGCGCGTATCGAAAACGATTTCCTTCTATAAATGTGAAAAAATCGCTGTGAAATGTGAATAAATGAACAGGTTGAGACTTTCAGGGGAAAATGCAACACCCTTTCTGACAGCTGAGATAATCCTCTGTGGAATGAATGCAGTAGCACATGTAAAGGGAGACGTGATGTATTGTATGTGAACCTCGTGCTAATTCTAAGACTAGTCTAGCTGGTTAATTTAAATGAAATATATATTAATCAGTTATCTAGAAATCTTTGTTGGACAAAAAAAAAAAAAAAAAAAAAATCATCCATCTAAACAAAGGATAAATTACTAGGATAATATAAATTAAAAGGATAATATAAATTACTAGATCCAAAAGGGTAAGTGATTTATAAAATATAATACTCCATTTTGTTACACTAATGTTTTCTATATGTTATATTATTTTTAGAACAAATTTGATACTAACAAATATTAATGTTATCTATGTTTTTATGAGGTTCCATTTCTAAAGTATACATTTATTTCTAACATTTTAAATTAATATTAATCCATATTTACGCTATTGTTTTCTGTGGGTTTTTTTTTTTTTTTCCGTACTATAAAATGCAAATACAATGTTTTCAGATTTTTCTAATTGTCTGATGGAAAATATTTATATATGAACGGTGAATTTAATAATTTGAAATTATGTGTAAAATTATTTAAAATATTCACTCCGGTTTAACAAGCACATTATTAACTGTTGTATCATAAAATGATTTCTTAAGGGTGTATTCCGATTCAAACTGCTTATTTTCTGATTCATTTTGAAATTCATTTTTGCTCTCAAACGCATCAAACTTGGAAATTCTCTTATTTAGAAACTATATAATGTGCGGTGCTTCTTAATTTTTTGATAAATGCAGAAAATACTGTAAAAAACGCTGTCAAAGTTGGCATTTTGAACCGAATTTTCCGAAGCGGGCGATCTGGGAATGAAAAAAATGGTCATACTGAGAAAATAATTGTTTAAAAATCAAATTCTAATGAATTGAGCTGAAAATGAAATCACACGGCATGTTAAACATGTCTTCAGAAATCACCCCAGCAAGTTTCGTGTTTTTACTTTTAAAAATGAGTCTGAAAATGTCTCAGAAAATTTCGAGCTGTTGAGGGTGGGAAAATATTTTTTCGAATACACCCATAAGTGATTTTAATATTTTACAACAAGATAATTTTGAATAATAAAATCAAACGAAAATGATTATTTTAATTTCACCTTTAAAGAAAAAAAAAGAAAAAAAACCCGGTGTAATCAGAAATTTTAAATATGCTTCAAATGTTTGTTTATGAAAATGTGCCCGGATTTGTGTTTGTGCACATTTTCCTTGAATTACAAATGAAATATAAAAATTTGTTATGATTTACCTTATGAAGTATAAAAAATTTCATAAAGAGGAGGGTAGATTTGTCGATTTGAAAATAACATTATATTTATCTTGTCTACAATGTTGAAGGGGTGAGGAATTTTATTTTTAATTACATTGAATCTATGGAAAAATAACATAAATAATAATCCCGGATATGGTTTGTATGTATGTCTAATAATTTAAATTGGCTAAATGATTAATAAACTTCAACTATTTTCCAAAGTAAACAAAGAAATAATTAATATTTTTAAATACTTGAAAATGGATTAATATAATATTAGATAAATAATAGAGTATATAAAGAATATTCTTAGAATATTGGAATATTAGAATATCGGAATATTAGAATATCGGAAATATTAGAGTTGGAAATCTCTAATATTTCAGTTCCAACTCTAATATTTCAGTTGTGTTACCATTTTCCCCTAAAATCAGTCAGCAAGTTTCTAAAATCTTAAGAAGGTTTGATTTTAATGTTATTTTTCTCCTGTTAATAAAATCACTTTTTCAAATCTCAAACACCGCGTTGATCGCCTAGATAACTGGGGTATTTACCAAATATCTTGCCAGTGTGGCGTTTCTTATATTGGCCAGACTAAACGTGCTCTTAGATTTCGTTTAAAAGAGCATGAAGGTTATGTTAAAAATCAGGAACTCAAACGTTATTCTATTGCTCAACATTCTTGGTCTTCTCAACATTCGATTTTTCCTCAGCCATCATTATCCAAAAATGTTCTTCTAACCTTGATCTTGATTTTTATGAAGCTTGCCACATCATTAAAAATTCTCGCTCTTTACACTGTAAATTAAAATGTCTGAAATTCAAACACTTAAGTGTCTGAAACGGAGTGTTCAGTTTTCAGACATTTTAAAATGTCTGAATTTTTTCAGACACTTTTCGTGTCTGAATTTCAGACACTTCAAACGTCTTAATAGCATCCATTTTTTTGTAAGAATCATACGTAGCCATGTTTGACCACGTTGAATCCAGGAAAAATATTTGGCTGGGGTCCTGCCCCCCCCCCCCCCTACAACCTGATTTTTCTGGTGCTCCCAATTTTGTACGCAATTTTTGTTAAGCTGATAATTTAAATCTTTTACGACATTTTACTGATTATAATCAATATTTTGAACTTCAGGAGTAGAACAAGATTAAAACAAAAAATATTTATCTAAATATTAGATTTTTAAAATTTGTTTTATTTTTAATCTTATTTTACTTTAAAAGTTCAAACTTTTGATTATAATCAATACAATTTCGAAACAGATTTAAAATATAAGCTTTACAAATATTGCACATCAAATTTGTGGGCACTAAAATCGTAGGGGGGCGGGGCACGGCCCAGTATGCGCATTCTTTAATCAAGAAGTTCTTTTGCAAAAAATGCAACCCTGCATTATTGTTATCTCAGTTGAGATGTCCGGTATTCGGGAGTATCCGTTGTGGAGGTTAATGGACATTCCCGAATAGCTATTCTGAAACATCTATTTAACGAATACTTTTTTAATCCGCATGGCATACATATTTGTATATTTTTACCTCACAAAAGCAGACATCTCCGATTATCGGACAAATTCAGCGGCAAGGGCTATTGAGGGCTTTTAAAGTACATGGATAAATATATATATTTCTTATAATCTTGTCCTACTCTACTTCATATAATTTAAAAATAGATTTTTTAAAAATTTATATTGCCACATAGGCAATTTTACATATATATCAGATGATAATCACAACAGCTATTTAACTATGAATAAATAAATAAATATTCTACTTTACCCTTTGCACTCGAGGGCTCCGGAGCGGAGCCATTTAAAATTTGTCTTCAAACTCGGGGTCTCCGCTACGGAGACAATGCAAATAATTTTGTGATACCTGTCTAGAAAAGCCAAGATTACATGCTATCACAAAATTATTTGCATTGTCTCCGTAGCGGAGACCTCGAGTTTGAAGACAAATTTTAAATGGCTCCGCTCCGGAGTCCTCGAGTGCAAAGGGTTAATATTGAGAAAAAAAATTACTTCGGTATTTTGTTTATTTATATTTTGTGTTTTTTGATCTTGTCCTACTCTAAATTTTCAACTTTCATTATAATCAGTGCAAGATTTAAGGTATCAACTTTACGAAAATTTCATACAAAATTCCCCCCCCCCCCCTCCCCGAAAAAAAAATAAAAATCCTTATCATTTAAAAATTAGATTTTTTAAAAATTTATATTGCCACATGGGCTTATTGTTATCATTCCTATGAGCTACTGAACAAGACATCTTTAAAGCAAAATAAAACCAAAAAAAAGAAAAAGTTAGCACATGATATCACTATGATACAAACTTGCGATGCTTATCAGTAAAGTCTAATTGGAAAATGACCTTCGAATCCACGCATGCAGCGAAATCTAAATAAACAAATGATTTCCTTTTTCCTGGCTGGCTTACTTCTATGTTTCCAAATCAAAAGTTTTCACACATTAAAAGATTTAATAGCTTTAGAAATATATCTAAGAAATACTTGAGATAAACATTCATTTTCAATTATATATAAATTTCATGAAAATCAATTGATTTTTTTTTCCAAAAGCGAAAGTTTATAAATATATTTTTTAATTTCAGCTGAATATTGTTCAATGGGGAAAAAAAGGCAATCCCGAAAATCCCGGATTTTCGGGGTTAAAATTAAAGCGTGATCCCGGGATCTCAATCCGGGATTGTAATCCCTAGCTAAGAAGTAAGAAAACTTTAGGAGATCTTTCAAAGTTTTTTTTTTCTATTTCGTTGTGGTCGAGTATGAGATAAGCATTAGCCATTGAAATTGAAACTAAGAACTGCCATATTGAAAACAAAACAAAACAAGAGAATGAACTTAACTTTTAAATATGTCTGTTTTTTAGTGATGTTATTACTTTAAATTTGAGAAAAAAGATGAGAATAAATAATACATAATTTGTAATAAAAGACAACGTCATAAATTTAAAAATATATACTTCTAGAATTAGTGTTTTTTTTTGCAAAAAGATTCAAAACTAATTAAATTTCATGTAAGATTTTGTTTAGTACAATAAATAAAATAATAAAAGACACTAATTTTAGTACTATAAAGAAATTATAACACTTACTTATAGCTGTTTGCAAGAGGTAAGAAATATTCCTCGATTTGAAATTTTAAAAACTACCACAACCACAGTGAGGGAGAAAGACTTTCATCAGTTTAAAAGGTAATCCCATAATACATCCGACTAGCCATATTTAAAGAATGAGATGTTTCATCCTCAAAACAGGGCCCGCCAGACAAAAGTTTCTTTTTTTTGCCAGCTTCGACAGGACGAAGATGAATAACACAATATTATTGATATAAATTGATACGAGTTAACACTAAGCCCATTGCACACGCTTTGTAGAATTTCCGGGTGTAATCTTCAACCGTCGTCTACTTCTGTTCTGTGTCTATCCCGCCCTTGTATCGACGACAGCTTCTAAGAGACATTTGATGTCGAGCACACACGTCAGATGTATGTATTCAATAAATAAATAATCCTAGTTAATACGAATTAAAATCACAGTACTTCACATTTCGCAAAAAACGAATTAAAATACACTCGTACATAAAAACAAACTTTGTTTGAATTACAACGTATACCACTTCGAACGAAGACATCTAAAACGCATGCGCAACTGGGAGTGCTAGTGCCCCCTGGTGGTTATTGCGTCGGAAGAATCAAAACGTCTTAAATTAAGACACGTTTAAAGCAATGAAGTGTCTTAAAATAAGACGTTTGCGGATATTTTAGACATTATTCTCAGTTCGTTTACACCATGGTCATAGTAAGACACTTATGTATCTTAAATTAAGACATCTATAATGTCTGAATTTTCAGATTAAGACGCTTAAGTGTCTAAAATTCTTTTTCAGTCACGTATGTGTCTAAATTTAAGACGCTTCTATTTGCAGTGTAGTCAATAGTCAATGACTTATCTAGTACTCCTGATTTTCCAAGTATTTGGAAAGCATCATTAATTTAATTTCCCCCCTTTTTGGTTTCTTTTTCTCTCCTTCCCCGGTAGATGTCGCTACTTGTTCACCCAGTCGTTCCACTGCTTCTCTCTCATTGGTTGCTTTTGGCGCCTTCGCTACCCGCATAGGGTATATAAGCCAGTGCGTTTCTGTCTATCATTTTGCCCAGCCTTGATCTTTCTAGCACGCTGTTCCTTTTTCCCTATCATGCACTGAAGAAGAATCTCGCTAGTAGATTCGAAACAGCTGTTTGCTGCTTTTCATGTATTATTTGTACATTTTTAAACGTTGTTTTTACTGCTTTATAATATTTTCTCTATTGTTAAAAAAATGTATCCTAGAATCGTGTAATTTTTGAACTAGTTTATTATTCTAATTTTCCAAATCCTTAATTTAAAAAATACCCAAAAATGTCTTCTTTTTTTTTCGTCCTAATTTTTCACACTTTCTATTTTTAGACTTTTTCTATCTTTGACTTCGGCTTGTCTGTCCAACTGTCTATCCGTGCTCCAACTCGCGGAAATATACTGGAACTTATTCATGCTATGCACCTTCCGAGCCCCCCCCCCCCAAATTTGCCCTCCGTTGGGCACTTTCTAAGTTTTGCGGACATCATTCATGCCCCCCCCCCCGGGCAAATCTAGCGGGAGGGGCTACAAGAGTGCATAACATGAATAAGTGGTCACAGGCTTTTCCAACAATATGTCACATGAGGGGTCTTGGTTAAATTTGGCAAAATGCCCCCCTTTGGGTCTACTATCGTGCCTCCTGGAATATATCCGCCCCCCCCTCTCTTTGAAATACCGTTTGGACAAATGTGTTAGTGTGCACGGTGACTATATAGAAAAGGACTCATACAATGTAGCAATTTCATAAATTCCACTCAATTATTTCATGTGAGGGTAAAAACTTATTGATACACCCTCCTATACGGATAAGCAGATGGATGGCCGGACCAGACGACGACTGTAGGTTCTACGTATTTATATAACACTGTAAAAAAAAAAAAAAAAAATGGAGATTCTACTGGAAATCTAGACGCCAGTACTATTTCCGTATTTTTACGGAAAGATTTTCCCCATAAATTTCATAAAATTTTCCGTTTTTAATCAGAAAAACGAATTTTTCTTGTAATTTATTTGGAAAAATTTCCGTAAAAATACTGTTTGAATACCGTAAAAATACTGGCGTCTAGTTTGCCAGTAGAATCTCCGTTTTTTTTCTTCTTTTTTTTTTTTTTTTACATGTAATTACGAACACACATAAAAAGACGTGCGTCACGAAGGGGCTGATGATAAATCAACGAATCCATTTGAATATTTTGAGACTTCTTATTTTGTCAACAGCCTATGGGTGACTCCGGATTAATGGTGGTCTCAAATCCAAAAAGGCAAATTTCTGACATAAGTTTTACTTTATTTTTGTTCGAAAATGCATGAAACTAGCTGGTGTTGTTGTTCAGAAACTATGTCATTGAGCTGTTTTTTCCATTTTTTTGCAAACGCAATAGATCTTTCAGAAAATAGAGTCAAAGAGGGCGTTTTGAACCGAATTTCCGAGCGAAAGAAGAAATAGACTCAAGAGCGGGCGAAAAACGGGTTTGTCACGTGATCGAATTAGCTTATAACTCAATAGGTAATTGATGGATCCAAAAATGGAAAAAACAGTTCGATTGCAAATCGCTTTCATGGCCAGGCTTTCCAATTTTATATTTTTCCGTTAAAAAATGAATTTATAAATGTGTCAAAACGTTTTGCGCTTGTTGAGCAAAGCAGTTAAGAACAGCCTTACCAGATCTTTCAAAAAATGGCATAGCCGAATGAGAGACTATAATATATGTAATTCAAATGAGCTAGAAAGCAGGAGTTTATTATCCGACCGTCTCCGTTCAGTCTGCTCATAAACATCACGTATAAAGAGCCGGAGTAATAGGCGGAAATACATCCTTCCCCGAATCGGAACATTGCCTAATAGCATGACGACATCTGATGAGTGGTTACTGTCCCTCCAAGTCATTAGTCGAATTGGGCCCTGTAGTCAGACTAAAGACAGAGACACCGTCTTGTATAATAGTGTACCTGAAGCAGAAGATGTTTTTATCAATGGAGAATGCGTGCAAGCATGGGTGATACGGTAGCTCTGTTACAAACAAGATCATTTCTAAGGCTTGCATGTAGTGCAGGACCGAAACTAGGGAAGGGGGGGGGATGCAGAGGGGGCATGTGCCCCGAGCGCCAGAACGAAAGGCGAAGGGGGGGGGGGGTGCGCCAAATGAAGATTTTGTTTGTCATTTCATACAAATATATATATATATATATATATATATATATATATATATATATATATATATATATATATATATATGAAATACAAAGAAACCCGCAAGCTAAAGTTAAACATATGTAAGCGTTCTTTTTAAATTTGTGAAAGTGAAAGTAGCTTTATAATAACTAAAAAAAAAAAAAAAAAAAAAAAAAAAAAAAATTTGCAACCAAAATCGGAAAAGTAAACACTAACCCGGTTAGAATTCAATCTCAGCTATTCTAAGCAAGTAAAAAATCATTTTAAACTATTGATATGCAAGGGAGAAATTTTAAAAAGAACGCTGTTATAGGTTTAACATTAGCGATCCACTTTCTTCATGTGACAAAGGTAGGCCCTTAACGCCCCAGCTAATGTTAATCCTTATGGGAGCGTTGTTTACATTTTTCTTTCTAGCATTTTAATTATTATTAAAGGATTATTATTTTTTATATTAAAGGATTATTATTTTTTTATTTATTTTCTTTTTTTTTTGCATAGGGTACCTGAGGTCGATAACTTTTGTTGTGTGTGAGGAGGGGGTGGGGGCGCCAAAATCCATGTTTGCCCCATGCGCAAAAAAGGCTAGTTTCGGCCCTGACCTAGTGTTTCCAGGTGTCTCGATTTTCAGTGGCTCCATGACCTGTCCCCGCGTCACCCACGTGTGGGACGTCAAATGTCCCGATTTTGCACACTGTCAGAAAAACTCGCCTTTACACACTAAATTATTTCTCATTTTTCAACAAATAAATTTCCGTAGTACTCCTAGAAATTCCTTTCCCACGAAATTTTCCGGAAAGTCAGGTAAAAAGGAAAAAATTCACGTTTATTTGTTCACTGTAAAAAAATTATGTAACTTTACTCCATAAAATTGGTGACAGCATCCTGCGTTCAATTTTATGGAGTAATTTAACTTATATAATCGGGGCATACCATGAGAAAGGGACAAAATGTCCCGCATGTGACGCTTATATAAATATCTATATTTATTAATTTAAAAGTTGTTAAAATATAAACTATATATTGAAATTAACAAAACAACCTATATTTTTCATGTTTGCATAGTTGTTTTAATTTCAGGATACAATAGCATTGTTAAAACAGCAGTAATATATAGAAAAGCTGTTCCATACGTGATATTTAATAGGCCCTTTAATAAGTTTCAAAATCTCGGCATTTTAAACCCTAGACCTTAGGAAGCTACCCGTTTTTAATAATAAATAAATAATTAAAAAAATTGTAATTTAATAGATTACAACGACCATTTGGAATACTTTTTTATAAAACGCCATGTGGTTAGTGGATTGGAGCCCCTCGAGAAATGGCCTTTTACTATCAATCGATTAAACATTAGATTGTTTCCTTTTTCGCATTCGTCTTTTATTCTGTAATTGATTTTCATGGGCAACATAATCAGTTGAAGACCTCGATTTTCATGGGCTACATAATCAGTTGAAGACCTCGATTTTCATGGCCTACATAATGAGTTGAAGACCTCGATTTTTTCTTTGCAAGACGATTTTCATTTCAGCGTCACTCCTTGGCTTTGGATTTTTCCATATCTGGTAATTTGCGCCTACCCATTTTGTAACTTTTTCCATTTTTAACAATTTTATGTCTTTTGATTACCTATTCAAACAATTTTTAACGATTTTATTCCTTTCGATTACCTATTCAAATAAAAATTCTTCTAAAAGTAAAGAACATCGTTGAATTTCGTTATAAAAAAAATAAAATGCGAGCATCATTTGACCCCCATCTCCGACCGAAAACAACAAATGGTTAAAATAACAGATAATAAAAATCTCCACATTTTAAATCCTAGACCTAAGTAATCCGCCCGATTCAAGGCCATTCCATGAAAAGCTGATAAAATGTCCTGCGCGACACTTACATAAATACCTATATATCTATTGACTTATAAGATGTTAGAACATGAACTATATATTAAAAATAACAAAAAAACTCTAAATTTTCACATTAGAATGGTTGTTTTAAATTGAGGATATAATAACATTGTTAAAACAGCAGAAATATGCAGGAAAGCTGTTCCACACGTGGAATGGCCCCTGACATAACTGGTGTAATATTACACATTAGTGTAGCGGAACATAAGTTAAATCGGTTAAATTACTCAATAAAATGGAGGCAGCAAGGCTGCCACCAATTTTTTGAAGTAACTTTACATTAAATTTTTTACAGTGTTGCACGCATGACGTATTGATTCGATGTTGAAAGAAAGACGTACCAAAGTTCGAATTCATTTTTAGCTCATAGGCTATCAAAGCCTGAGAGCTAATGTGCCCGCAGGTTCTGTATGTACGTAACGCAATAAATCTTGATAGAAATATCCGATTTGCTTCAAATTTTAATATCCGATTTGCTTCAATTTTTTTTTCTAGTTTCGTTCTGATATGGTCCTTCCCTGATTAGTTTTGAGGGTTCATTGCTTATGTATAAAGGGGATACGGGGGGATAAACTCACTTAGAACTCACTTTACCTTAACTTAGATAAATGGGTTTTTCATGCAGAATTATCAGATTTGCTTCAAATTTGGTATACCGGTTAATTCTGATAAGGCTCTTCCCTGATTAGATTTGGAGGTCCATTGTTTAAGTATAAAGGGGGGGGGGAACGGGGGGGGGGCTTATACCCCCTCAATTTGGATAAATGTGTTTTTCTATCCGATTTGCTTCAAATTTGGTATACCGTTTTATTCTGGTAAGGCAATTCCTTGATGAAATTTGGAGGTTAAGTATAAAGGGGATGAAGGGGATGACTAATCCCCCCCCCCTTATACCTCCTTATATCTGAAATTCTGTTACGCCAAAAAAGTTCTAATAAAAAAATGGAGAACGTCTCTCCTTTACATAGTTTTTGAATAACAACACCTGTCCATTTCATGCGTTTCCGAACAAAAATTAATTAAAAAAAACGCGTCATAAAATTGCCCCTTCACATATGGAATAATTTTATTACACATTTTTTAATTCATTTTTTCATTAATTCATTAATTTATTTCAATTAAAAAATGTGTAAGTAGAGGGAAAAAGGGGGTTCGATTGCGGGGGTGGAGGAGTGAGAATCATACTATAGTAGGACGAGGTTTAAGAGAATTTTTTTGGATTAGAAAGGATATTTTTTATTTAATCATCTTACAGTAGGAGGGGGTAGGAAGGGTTAAATTTTTTTTGAGGGGGCTAAATTTTTAGGGGGCTTAATTATTTTTCGAATCGACTTAGAGTAGGATTGGAAATATCATACTATAACACGAGGGGTTAGCTATTTTTGAGAGAAAGTATGAAGGGCTAAACTTTTAGTGGGGGCTAAATATTTGAGGGGGCTTATTTTTAGGGGGGTTCTTATTTTTTGAAGTAGAGAATGGTTTTGGAACACTTTAAATTGTGGAAACGGTTAGTGGTTCGGCTACTACCCCCTCCCCCCCTTGCCCCCCCCCCTTGCCCCCCCCCTAAAAATAAGGATTTTTTTTTTTTTTTTTTTTTTTTTTTTTTTTTTTAAATAGTGTCGGCATCTCTCGATGAGAAAGTTTTCATGTGTTGTAACATATTTAATTTTTCGTTTGTTTTGAACTTTGTCAAAAATAGTAGGTTAGTTTTGAAGAGATTAAACTGAAATTGTATTATTAGATGAGAGTTCTTTTATAAATTTAACTTGTATTCTTATTGAAAGGTTTTTATGAACAACTCTGTTTTTGGAAAAACTTTAGTGAATCTTTGAAAAAAAGGAGAAATGTTATGCTTTGCATTATTGAAAAAACAGTAAAAAAATTAGTAGTTTCATTTAGTTTTAAGTCATTTAATGAAGACCTGATTGCACTGGAAAGGATTAAACCCAGTTTAATTTTGCATCGTCCTGTATACGTTGGGTTTGTTATATTAGTAATGTTTTCCTTACGGGTTTCGAACCCTGAAACCCCCCATTATTCGAATTTCTGTAATGAGAATCTAGATGGAAACTTGAAAAATTTCATTTAGAATTGAAGATTGGTAAATTTCATCCTCTTGTTGCAAGTTCATACATCTCTTTACCTATTCGCCTGGTTTCGAACCTACAATCTTCCCATTATTAGATTATTTCTATAACTATTGGGCTGGGCGGGCCCCATTGTTTTAGGTAGCTTTCTTTACAAAAAAGCTACCTATTGCAGCCGTTCGGAGGAAAGCGATTTCAAAAAATTTTGGTATATTTTCATCGATCATGACCCCCAGACCCCGAAACCACCCTCCGTTTAAAATTGATATATATATATATATATATATATAAATATATATATCTGACCTATGTCACACTGTAACTCCCGTAATTATGAACCGATTTCGATGTAATTCGGTGTGTACATACACTGTTAAAAATATTTTTGTAAAACAACAGAAACTTTCTGGCAGCAAAAAGTTGCCAGAAACTATTTGTTTTCAGAAAATATCTGTTAACGAAAGAATGCGTTATCAGACGACAGAAATACGTAGTCATACAGGCACTTCGTGTTGACAATCGACGCCTTTCCCAACAGTCAAAATCTGTAGGTCGATTCCTGTTGGCGAGGGGGGGGGGAGGTTCTATTTAACAGAAGAATCGCATATTATAGGTTAGGTACACGGGAAATTTCTATTTACCGATCGATTTGTTTATATTAATAATAATAAATACTTATAGGAATTTCTCCTCCAAACTTTTATAAAATTAATTTAAATAGCTTATTCGCAATAAAATATTTAAACAGTTGAATTTATATAGATTTGTAAATTAAGTATATTAAAGACTGGAATATGTGAAAGAAGGTATCTTAAACTCCCCCCCCCCCCCCAAGAATAATAAAAAAATATATATACGATATAAGATAACTCCCCCCCCCCCCATAAAAATATTTCTTAATAAAATAAATATATGTATTGAATGTGATTTGTAATTAAAAGAACTTTAATATTTATTTATTCATGCAATATTTTTGAAAACTGATTAGGTTAAATTAGTGACTTTGGTTAATTATGTAAATAATATCCTGCCAATTTTTATAATTTTTTCGAATAGAAAGCTTTGTATATATAAATGTGTAAAAGTTGACAGCTATGAGCAAAGATGAGAAATGAAAAAGAAGAGCCACTAAAATCTATATAAACATCACCATAAAAAAAAGTATTTCATTCCAGCTAAAGTGATAAAATGAGTTTTCATCCTTCTTAACAATTTACAATGTTTTTCCGTATAAAGTAAATGATCATCAACTAAATAAGAAAAAATATTACAATATAATTTAAATTAAAATGTTAAACAAAATTAAACTTGCTGATTCTATAAAATGAATGGTTAAAGCTTAAATAGGAATTATTTTCAAAATAATTCACACAGTTGTAGCTCAAAATTTATTTCATTAAATAGAGTGAATAAAATTTACAAATTTTAACTTAACCACTACAAGTAACTCTAAGATTGTACTAAAGAAAAAAAAAAAAAAAAAAGCATTTCTTCAGAATCAACATATGGAACGATTAAACAAAATATCAACCACTCCATTTTAAACAACATAGTAAATAGTAGGAAATGTGATAAATTTAAACAATAAAAATATATGAACAGCGTCAGATCTAATAAATATTATTCTGGTTAATGTTAAACGAAAATATCAGTTATCTATAACTATAATAATTAATGCAGCTACTCCGTGTTTATTATTAAAACTATCACTGCAAAACTAATCACGTATGTCAATTGATGACAAAATAAATTTAAAATCTCAATCAAAATTTCTGGAACTAATACATATGAAGTAAAATTAAACTCTTAGTCATAAAAAAAGTTAAATATAATAAGTAATCATTCTACAGCTAAGTAAAAATTCAAGATTTGTAAACTAATCATAAACTTAAGATTATTTATTTAACTTAAAATAAGCAACCGATCAAAAAATAATCTCCAGCTATTAACAGAATTAGATCAACTAAGTTACTAATGTGCATAAATAAATGAAGTATAAAATAATACTAATAATTTAAGTAAATCATACATTATGACATAATAATAATAATAATAATAATAAATAGTATTGCTTAATTAAGATTTTTAGCAAATAGGAAGTATTTTTCATACATATTGTTACGTTTCGGAAAAACATTGTTACATACTTAAAAGAAGGATGAAAACATACCTTTTGCTATGTTTGTTTTCTAATATTCCAACTGTAAATCCTAATCATTGAAGAAAGCGGTTCTGATGTCAAAGGTTTGTGTCGCGGGTTCGAATTGTGAAAATGATTCTTAATTTTCTGTTAAAATTTCTTTATGTATTATTCTTTTTCAATTAGATGAACTGCTTTATTAAACGAACTGCCATTTTCAACAGTACACAGACAAGACACTCAAATATTTCAAGTTAGAAGATACGTCTTAGCGTGGGGTGGGATAACCAATGCTTATTGGTCATTCTAAATGACCTTCTAGACGTCATAGGGGATGACCTCCCGTTTTTCTGTCATCCAACACATTATCCTGTCGCAGTGGAAACTGATGGCAAAGAAAACAGAATTTTTTGTTGTTTAACATGAAAATAAACGATATGAGGATGGAATGACATAAGAAGACTGTTAACGTAATTTTTACTGTCGGAATTCGAAGATTTTTTTCTGTTGTTTTAAGATTTTTTTTTACAGTGTAGTACATACCAATGTCTCGACCGAGTTCGTTGGCCAGCTTCATCCGCTGTTTTATTTCAAAATGGCGGCCATTTAAAATTTTTAAAAAAATTTAAAACTTGAAATGTGGTACCAAAAAATTAAAAATGGAAAAATATTTTTTCTTGTGTATTTGACCTTTATACAAAGATTCCGGAGCAGTTTTTGTTTCGTCTATATCTTAAAAAATGGCTGAGTTATAGCATTTTGAATTTCTAGCGTGGCTGACATTTTGAAACGTCCTGAATTTTGTCACGCGATAAAAGACGTATTTATGAACCGATTTGGATGTAATTCGGTGTGTACATAGTACATACCAATCTCTCGACCGAGTTCGTTGGCCAGCTTCATCCGCCATTTTGTTTCAAAATGGCAGCCATTTAAAATTTTTTTAAAAATTTAAAATTTGAAATGTGGTACCAAAAAATTGAAAATGGAAAAATATTTTTTTCTTATGTATATGACCTTTATACAAAGATTTCGGAGCAGTTTTTGTTTCGTCTATATCTTAAAAAATGGCTGAGTTATAGAATTTTGAATTTGTAGCGTGGCTGACATTTTGAAACGTCCTGAATTTTGTCACGCGATAAAAGGCGTATTTATGAACCGATTTGGATGCAACTTCGTTTATACATAGTACATACCAATGTCTCGACCGGGTTCGTTGGCCAGCTTCACCCGCCATCTTGTTTAAAAATGGCGGCCATTTAAATTTTTAAGAAAAATTTAAATTTGAAATGTGGTACCAAAAATTGAAAATTGAAAAAATATTTTCTTCTTATGTGTTTGACCTTGATAAAAAGATTCGGGAGCAGTTTTTGTTTCGTCTATATCTTAAGAAATGGCTGAGTTATAGCATTTTGAATTTCTAGCGTGGCTGAAATTTTGAAACGTCCTGATTTTTCTCACGTAATAACAGGCGTATTTACGAACCGACTTGGATGTACCTTGGTGTGTACATAGTACATACAAATATCTCGACCCAGTCCGTTGGCCAGCTTCATCCGCCATCTTGTTTCAAAATGGCGGCCATTTAAAAAAATAAAAAAATAAAAAAATTTTAAATGAGATACCAAAAAATTGGAAAATGAAAAAGATTTTTTTTTGTATGTGTTTGACCTTAATACAAAGATTCCGGAACAGTTTTTCGTCTATATCTAAAAAAAAAATGGCTGAGTAATAGCATTTTGAATTTCTCTTGTGGCTGACATTTTAAAACGACCTGATATTTGTCACGCGATAACAGGCGTATTTATGAACCTATTTGGATGTAACTTGGTCTGTACATAGTACATACCAATGTCTCGACCGAGTTCGTTGGCCAGCTTCATTCGCCATCTTGTTTCAAAAGGGTTGCCATTTAAAAAAAATTAAATTTAAAATTCAAAATGAGGTATTAAAAAATTGGAAAATGAAAAAGATTTTTTTTATGTGTTTGGATTTGATACAAAGATTCAGGAGCAGTTTTTGTTTCTGAAAATTTGTTCTTTTGTTGTTATCTTAAAAAATGGTTGATTTATAGCACTTTGAATTTCTAGCATGGCTAACATTTTGAAATGATCTTGTATTTGTCACGCGATAACACACGTATTCGCCTATTTCGATGTAAGAAGGCATGTGGATAGTATACATCAACACCTCGACCAAGTTCACTGGCCAGATTCATCAGCCATCTTGTTTCAAAATGGCGGCCATTAAATTAAAAAATATATATATATTTAAAGTGAGGTGCAAAAAAATTAGAAATTGAAAAAGGTTTCTTTCTTAAGTATTTGATCTTGATATAAGGATTCAGGAGCATTTTTTGTTTGTCTTTACCTTAAAAAATGGCTCAGATATAGCAGTTTCAATTTCTATTGTGGGTGACATTTTGAAAAATCTGATTTTTTGCATGCGACAGCACTCCTATATATTAACCGATTCCGATGTGAGTGAGCATGTGCACAGCAATTACTAAGGTCTCGACCAAGTTCACTGCTTAGCCTCATCCACCATGTTGTCTTAAAATGACAGGCACTTTAAGAAATTGCCGAATTTGGCAGCCAAATATAAGTTACTTTAAAGAAAAGCAGCTTGGATAAAGCTGACTAATTTCGCGAAATTCTCATTCATTATATTGATAAAAATTAGTATTGAATCTCCTATATTCGGTTTCCACTAAATTGGGCTTCGTGTGTTTGCATGATATAAGTTGGCTTTTTTAAAATAAGGATTGTGAAAGCTACCTCTTCCTCCCGGCACTGGCCGGAAGGACTTTTTTCACTTGAATTTGCTTTCTTTCAGTTTTGTATCGACTTCTTTTTAAAAATGAGTGGGTTAATGATTTTACGTTTAGTAGAAATTTTAACAAAGTGTTGTCATTGAATTTAGAAAAAATGAGAAATAAACATTATATATTTTTATTATCGTGCACTTCGAGAAATTATTTAATTTTCAGATGATTAGGTTTTGCTAACATTTATTCATTTTAGTATTTATTTCAACATTAAGGAAACTATTAACAGTGTGTTGCCCCCGTATTACGTACTAAACGAAATTAAAGACTGTTGCCATTGAATTTAGAGAAATAAACATTCAATTTTTATATATTATATACTTCGAGAAATTAATTCATTTTCTTAGATTTAATAATGCCTTCTTCAACTTCGGGAAAGTATAGTGATTTGAACGAAAAGATAAATTATAATCTGGATTTTAGAAAAGTAATATAATTTTTAGCGTAATGATATTTTTTCAATCAGGATTTTCTCGTGCAGTTAATGAACTCTTTCATTATCACTCACGAAGAATGTTTCTTTTTTTCTTATACTGTAACACAATTTATGGATTTTAGTTTAAAAATATTCACCTTTGGATGGATTCGAACCATCAACCTATTCATTAACGGTGGATTGCGTTTACCAATTGCGCCACAAAGGCATTAAAATGATATACAATTAAACCAAAACAAGTTTATTCCTAAGCTTTTAAAAACTAACCAGTTCTTCAATTTTCAAAGATTTGTGGTCATATCTATTTGTGTGCTTGTTGTTTCGATCATACATAAACAGGATGTACTGTTTCTAATCTGGATATAATGGTGAAGCGTATTTCCGTACTATGTGAAAAACAAGATAATAGTTCTTTTATTCCATTGTATTAGGAAAACAAATTTTCTTAATGGGTCACTATTTTAATTAACTAACAATAAAGAAATGAACCAGATTTTTTTTTTTATAACACTTGCATTTCAGTAGGATTCACAAAAAGTTAATCATTTAATGATAAAAACAAGTTAATTAAAAAATAAATGAATTTATAAAATGATTCATTTTGCACACTTGCTTATTAAATGAACACAACAGTTTATGTATTAAATAATTATCGCGTGATCTTCTTTTTTCTGATGCGCCACCTACATTGATTTAAGTGTAGTTGGTTTTCATTTCACGTCATTATTCCGTTTTCTACTGTTTTGAATACATGTGCTGTATTATTCGTCCTCGCACAGTTAAAACAGTTTTTAAATGAATATGCATGTTATTAATGATACACAATCGCCTATTGTCATCAATTCGGATAAGATGAGTGAACAGGAGATAAAAGATGTGCCCGTTTCGATTAGTAAAAGTATTCCTGCTTCATCACAAATGTTTAAATTGCCTTATATTTGTGGAAAATGTAAAGCAGAATTTTACGAGAAACATGAGTTTTTAAAACATATGAACATTCATTTAGAAAAAAAACTTTTTATGTGCGACGTATGTGGAATGTTGTTTTTTCGAAAGAGTTCTTTAATGGAACATATGATAATTCATCGCATGATATCTACCATGTACCAATGTGAAACATGTGGTAAATCTTTTTCAAGAAAGAGTGTGTTAATCAGACACGCAAAGTTTCATTTAGAAAAAAAGCCTTTGAGTTGTGACAAGTGTAAGAAAACATTCGTTCAACAATGTGATTTACGAAAGCATTTGTTAATTCACATTAAAGACGGAAAATTTCATAAATGTGAACAATGCGAAGAAACGTTTTCGAGAAAGATGGACTTAAGGAATCATCTTAAAATTCACATCATTCCGAAGAAAAGTGAGTTTTCCAAACAATTCAAATGTGATGATTGTGACCAAGTTTTTTCTGATAAATCCGACTTAGTTGAACACAGAAAAATTCATCTTTCACCCACCCAACTTAAATTGGAACAGCGTAATGGATTGATTAAGCAAATAGAAGAATTAACACTTCAATTAAGAACTTTGCAAAATGAAATATCTTCTTCAAATATCGAATTTTCAATGATTTGAAATAGACATATCTTTTCATTATACATATGCAATCATTTTTGTAACTAACGAAAAATAAAATTTTTCTGAATTGGAAAAACGTGTATGTTTTCATTTTAACAAGATGTCTTAGTATTTTATTGCTCCCACTACAAATGATCTCGATTTTTTTTTCTAAGTGAATGAAACTCTAATAATATTTTGGAAATACATTTTTTATTTTTAAGTTTTCTTCATTTAACTCACTCTATTAATTTGAAACCAATGCAAAATTAAAGTATATTTTAATAAAGTTAAAATAATAAAGTTCTAATAATAAAGTTTTAGTAATATTAATGAGTAGCATTACTAATAATTGTAAATGAATTTAATCATCTACTAATTAATCAACTATCAACATTTTTGAGGGGATATATTAAAGGAAGTATGTATCCACTCATTATTTTATTCAATTTCATATGATTATGACTACATCGTAATAAAAACTATTTTAAACAATCAACTTCTATTACTTTTGTTTAGAGAAATTAGAAAATGAAGTTATTTAAATTATTGTTATCTTTATTACATATTTTTTAAAGTTTAATTAACAAATAATTAATTTAATTAATTTGAGTATAATTATCATTTTGGTATAATTATCATTTGATTATATTTATCCACTCATTATTTTAGTTATCCACACACTATTTATTTTAATCAATTTCATGAGAAAAAATATAATGAACTTGCGTTTCATTTTCCATGTGTTGCCATTCACAAGTTTAAAAAATAACTATCATAACGAAATATTCATGCTAGCATTAATCATGCTTTTCGGTTTAATCATCAATTTGAAAAATTTACTTGATACCGATTTTTAACTGAAACCGTCACTGATTTGAATTCATATAAATATAATTATTCACAATTTTAATCAATTTCATTTGAGTCTAATTAATTTAATTTGGGTATAATTATCCACTCATTATTTTAATCCATTTCATATATGTATAACTATAACTTCTACTATATATTTTAATTAATTTCATATGAATAAAATTATTATTTGTACTGAACTTGTGATTCACTCATCGTGTGTTGCCATTCGCAAGTTTGAAAAATATCTAACATGATGAAATATTCATACTAGCAATAATCATGCTTTTCGACTCAGTCGGCGATTTGAAAATTTAGTCGCTCACGGTTTTTTAATTAATACGATTGTTTCTAACTGAAACCGTCACTGATTTGAACTTATGTTAATAATCGTTTCGAAATCATCTCAATCAGTTTATTGTTGACTTTTGATCAGACTATACCTCTTAGTGTTTGCTATTTAAAATGGCTTGTGAATTAAATATGCTGAAAAGATCTCCCCTAGAAATGAATTGCGTAGCAAAGTATCAACGTTTAGAATCATCTTTGGATACTGATATGAAGGAATTAAATCTCCCAAGTTTAGAATTTTGTAATTCAAACGAGAACTGTTCAACATTACCCTCAAACAAGGATTTACATGCTGCAGAACCCAAGTTCGATATGGATTCGACGCCCCCAATATTCACTCATAATGATGACGACGCAAATTCTACTATGAGTTTTTTGGACACTATTTTTAATGACGTAAATTTTAAAAACTTGGAATCCTTCATTTTCCCAAGTACCTCAATTTCATCATCACAAGAATCAACAAATGCTGTTTTGAATACAATACAAGATCCCCTTATGAAAGACATTCCCAAAAGCAAACCACGCAATTTTAGCGTGATTGAAATCAAGTTGAGTGATTGTGTTTATTTAATTTTAAAACATCGCATCAAACGATTTTATGTGTATATCAGGGAGTTTAAACGCAATGTGATTAGAAATGAAGAAATGATGACGAAAAATAGACTTTTGATGGACATTAATACGTAGTATGAATTTCAATCGAAACTTTTTGCTTTTAATTTGAAATATAAATCCTCATCATTTATTGCTAATAATACTCTGTTGGTAATGAATCACAATAATAGCACTATGCGAATTAAAAACTTGATGAATTTTTCACATTTTGACTTAAACGATTGCCAATTATTAAATTTGAAGGATAAAGTTCATCATTTTAAGAAGAAGCTTTTGCAACACATGTATACAAATTATCTACCACGTTTAATTAAGAAAAAATGTACACTAGGTGACGTAACCATCGAAAATGAATCTGCTTTATTTTCAAAGCTCATCAAGTGTATTGAGAGTAATGTAGTGACTATTTTAAACCAAATTTATGAGTGCGTAGGATGTATTTTTGAACACGAAAGCATGAGTCTTCATACATGTTTCACATTTAATAATCGCGAAAAGTTTAATCAACTAGGGGACACGGTATTAATGTTAGTGAATTTCGATTATGTTGTTTCTATGTTTTTAAACGGAACTGGATGTGTTAGTAAAAACTTTTTATGTAACATCAATGTAGAAACTATACAATATGTATTGTTTAAATAATAAATTTTGTTGTTTTTGTTTGTTAAATGTATATGTTTATTCATTTAGTCTATCTTTTAATTATGACAATCTATATTGGAAAAAAAGAAATTAACAATTACCTAATGAAAATGTATATATACAAGTTTTTATTTTTTGAATTTAAAATGAATTTCAAGTTATTAATATTTTTAATAATGAAAATAAAAGTTTTCTACTTTTGCAATTTAATAAAATTATATTTACAAGTTTAAAAAAATATTTTTTGAAATATATTTCAAATCTAGTGGAAATATATTTTTCAAGTTTTACAATTTTAGAATAAAGTTTTCACTTCAAGTTAAAAATATATTTTGAAATAAATTTTTTCAATTCAAGTTAAATTTTAAATTTTACAATTTCAGAAATAAAAAAGTTTTCAATTAATCAAAAAAATTTTTTTTAAATTAAACTATTCGTTGTAAAATTTTTTTATCCATGCTTTTATGTTTGCATACTACATATAGATAAGTAGTATGTTTTATGTAAGAACAATTATTTAATAGTTCAAAATTATTTACAAGTTAGAAAAATATACTATGTAAGAACAAATATTTTATTAGTTCAATTATATATTTACAAGTTAGAAAAGAAAAATTACTAGTTTTCAATTTAAAATAAGTTTTCTAAATATTACAAAAATATTTTATCAGTTTAAAAAAAATATATAAATTTTTTTTATTTTTTTACGTTTTACAATTTAAGAAATAAAGTTATAAAAGTTTTTAAAAATTTTCATTAGTTAAAATTTTTTGTTTGTTCAATTCATTGTATAAATTTTTTAGGTTTTCTAAAAATTACAAAAATATTTTATCAGTTTTAAAAAATTATAAAAAAAAAGTTTAAAGTTTTACAATTTAAGAAATAAAATTATAAAAGTTTTTAAAAATTTTCATTAGTTAAAATTTTTCGTTCATTGTATAAATTTTTTAAACATGCTTACATACTACACATAAATATGTAGTATGTTCACAATGTAATATATTGTATACTATGTAACATAGTATATACTATGTTTCATATAAGAACAAAGATTTTTCTAGCTCAAAATTATTTACATGTGTAGAAAAATGTTTTATTAGTTTTTGAATTTAAAAAAAGTTTTCTAAAAAATATTTTATAAGTTTACAAAAGAAAAAAAAATTTCAATTAAGTTTTCTAAAAAATATTTTATAAGTTTTACAAAAGAAAAAAAAATTTAATTAAGTTTTCTAAAAAATATTTTATAAGTTTTACAAAAAAATAAATCAATTCAGTTTTCTAAAAAATAATTTAAAAGTTTTGCAAAAAAAAAAAAAAAAAAAAATCAATTAAGTTTTCTAAAATATATATATACACATATATATATATTAGTTTTACAATTCAAAAAAGAATATATATATATGTGTGTGTGTTATTAGTTTTCAGTTGTATACAAGTTGGAAAATATGAGTTATTGATGTTAACATAGTATGTATTTATATATCTCATAATATAGATCACATAGTATATATCACATAATGTGTATGTATAACAAAGTAGATAGTTATATATCACATAATGTGTGTATATATGACTAATTGTATACTATGGTCGACTTAAGAATAATCATTTTTTTAGTCTAAAATTATTTTTTTAATGAAACTTTTCTTTATCCTTATCTACCTTATTTCTTCAAACTCTAATTTTTACATCTACATTTTTAATACAAATTCATTTATATTCAAATATTAGAGTAATATCTACTTACAAATAGCATTGATTTAAAACGAAGCTTGGCATGTCTCGCTCCTACAGATGAAATGCTCGCTGCAAATAACTGGCCGGATGTTTATATCATCACGTGACTTCGTCTAACATCCGTTAAACCGATAGCAAGTTTCCCATTTCCAACTCAGTCTTCAATTGTGTTGGTTCGTTAAGTTTTAATCTCTATATTCCTTCATATTAAAAAAGAACTACATATTTTCTTTACACGTTTGGTATTGGAAAGATCTAATATAATTTTAAAACCTATCTTTTTATATCTGCAAACTTTCATTACCGAATAAAATCATCATCTTTTAGTATGTTTAGTTGAAAGATCTTTTATTTTTAATTAGATGATGTAATCGAAATTCTTATTAAGAAGTTTTACTTAACTGTCTATTATTTTATAGACATAATTTTCTTATGAAAGCGAAAAAGAATATTTCATCATCTAATTAAAAGTAAAAGATCTTTCAACTAAACATACTAAAAGATGATGATTTTATTCGGTAATGAAAGTTTGCAGATATAAAAAGATAGGTTTTAAAATTATATTAGATCTTTCCAATATCAAACGTGTAAAGAAAATATGTAGTTCTTTTTTAATATGAAGGAATATAGAGATTAAAACTTAACGAACCAACACAATTGAAGACTGAGTTGGAAATGGGAAACTTGCTATCGGTTTAACAGATGTTAGAGGAAGTCACGTGATGATATAAACATCCGGCCAGTTATTTGCAGCAAGCATTTCATCTGTAGGAGCGAGACATGCCAAGCTTCGTTTTAAATCAATGCTATTTGTAAGTAGATATTACTCTAATATTTGAATATAAATGAATTTGTATTAAAAATGTAGATGTAAAAATTAGAGTTTGAAGAAATAAGGTAGATAAAGATAAAGAAAAGTTTCATTAAAAAAATAATTTTAGACTAAAAAAAATGATTATTCTTAAGTCGACCATAGTATACAATTAGTCATATATACACACATTATGTGATATATAACTATCTACTTTGTTAT
The DNA here is from genome assembly GCA_963932465.1 of Maratus speciosus. Taxonomy (NCBI): domain Eukaryota; kingdom Metazoa; phylum Arthropoda; class Arachnida; order Araneae; family Salticidae; genus Maratus; species Maratus speciosus. Next base: position 20,760,950 of record OZ010798.1, read on the forward strand.
ACATACACATTATGTGATATATACTATGTGATCTATATTATGAGATATATAAATACATAATATGTTAACATCAAAAACTCATATTTTCCAACTTGTATACAACTGAAAACTAATAACACACACACATATATATATATATTCTTTTTTCAATTGTAAAACTAATATATATATATGTGTATATATATATTTTAGAAAACTTAATTGATTTTTTTTTTTTTTTTAGAAAACTGAATTGATTTATTTTTTTGTAAAACTTATAAAATATTTTTTAGAAAACTTAATTGAAATTTTTTTCTTTTGTAAAACTTATAAAATATTTTTTAGAAAACCTTTTTTTTTTTTTTTTTTTTTTTTTTTTTTTTTTTTGTAAAACTTATAAAATATTTTTTAGAAAACTTAATTGAAAATTTTTTTCTTTTGTAAAACTTATAAAATATTTTTTAGAAAACTTTTTTTAAATTCAAAAACTAATAAAACATTTTTCTACACATGTAAATAATTTTGAGCTAGAAAAATCTTTGTTCTTATATGAAACATAGTATATACTATGTTACATAGTATACAATATATTACATTGTGAACATACTACATATTTATGTGTAGTATGTAAGCATGTTTAAAAAATTTATACAATGAACGAAAAATTTTAACTAATGAAAATTTTTAAAAACTTTTATAATTTTATTTCTTAAATTGTAAAACTTTAAACTTTTTTTTTTTTATAATTTTTTAAAACTGATAAAATATTTTTGTAATTTTTAGAAAACCTAAAAAATTTATACAATGAATTGAACAAACATAAAATTTTAACTAATGAAAAATTTTAAAAACTTTTATAACTTTATTTCTTAAATTGTAAAACGTAAAAAATAAAAAAAATTTTATATAATTTTTTTAAACTGATAAAATATTTTTGTAATATTTAGAAAACTTATTTTAAATTGAAAACTAGTAATTTTTCTTTTCTAACTTGTAAATATATAATTGAACTAATAAAATATTTGTTCTTACATAGTATATTTTTCTAACTTGTAAATAATTTTGAACTATTAAATAATTGTTCTTACATAAAACATACTACTTATCTATATGTAGTATGCAAACATAAAAGCATGGATAACAAAATTTTACAACGAATAGTTTAATTAAAAAAAAAAAATTGATTAATTGAAAACTTTTTTATTTCTGAAATTGTAAAATTTAAAATTTAACTTGAATTGAAAAAATTTATTTCAAAATATATTTTTAACTTGAAGTGAAAACTTTATTCTAAAATTGTAAAACTTGAAAAATATATTTCCACTAGATTTGAAATTTATTTCAAAAAATATTTTTTTTAACTTGTAAATATAATTTTATTAAATTGCAAAAGTAGAAAACTTTTATTTTCATTATTAAAAATATTAATAACTTCGAATTCATTTTAAATTAAAAAAATAAAAACTTGTATATATACATTTTGATTAGGTAATTGTTAATTTCTTTTTTTCCAATATAGATTGTCATAATTAAAAGATAGACTAAATGAATAAACATATACATTTAACACACAAAAACAACAAAATTTATTATTTAAACAATACATATTGTATAATTTCTACATTGATGTTACATAAAAAGTTTTTACTAAAACATCCAGTTCCGTTTAAAAACATAGAAAGAAGATAATCGAAATTCACTAACATTAATACCGTGCCCCCTAGTTGATTAAACTTTTCGCGATTATTAAATGTGAAACATGTATGAAGACTCATGCTTTCGTGTTCAAAAATACATCCTACGCACTCATAAATTTGGTTTAAAATAGTCACTACATTACTCTCAATACACTTGATGAGCTTTGAAAATAAAGCAGATTCATTTTCGATGGTTACGTCACCTAGTGTACATTTTTGCTTAATTAAACGTGGTAGATAATTTGTATACATGTGTTGCAAAAGCTTCTTGTTAAAATTATGAATCTTATCCTTCAAATTTAATAATTGGCAATCGTTTAAGTCAAAATGTGAAAAATTCATCAAGTTTTTAATTCGCATAGTGCTATTATTGTGATTCATTACCAACAGAGTATTATTAGCAATAAATGATGAGGATTTATATTTCAAATTAAAAGCAAAAAGTTTCGATTGAAATTCATACTACGTATTAATGTCCATCAAAAGTCTATTTTTCGTCATCATTTCTTCATTTCTAATCACATTGCGTTTAAACTCCCTGATATACACATAAAATCGTTTGATGCGATGTTTTAAAATTAAATAAACACAATCACTCAACTTGATTTCAATCACGCTAAAATTGAGTGGTTTGCTTTTGGGAATGTCTTTCATAAGGGGATCTTGTATTGTATTCAAAACAGCATTTGTTGATTCTTGTGATGATGAAATTGAGGTACTTGGGAAAATGAAGGATTCCAAGTTTTTAAAATCTACGTCATTAAAAATAGTGTCCAAAAAACTCATAGTAGAAGTTGCGTCGTCATCATTATGAGTGAATATTGGGGGCGTCGAATCCATATCGAACTTGGGTTCTGCAGCATGTAAATCCTTGTTTGAGGGTAATGTTGAACAGTTCTCGTTTGAATTACAAAATTCTAAACTTGGGAGATTTAATTCCTTCATATCAGTATCCAAAGATGATTCTAAACGTTGATACTTTGCTACGCAATTCATTTCTAGGGGAGATCTTTTCAGCATATTTAATTCACAAGCCATTTTAAATAGCAAACACTATGTGGTATAGTCTGATCAAAAGTCAACAATAAACTGATTGAGATGATTTCGAAACGATTATTAACATAAGTTCATATCAGTGTCGGTTTCAGTTAGAAACAATCGTATTAATTAAAAAACCGAGAGCGACTAAATTTTCAAATCGCCGACTGAGTCGAAAAGCATGATTATTGCTAGTATGAATATTTCATCATGTTAGATATTTTTCAAACTTGAGAATGGCAACACACGATGAGTGAATCACAAGTTCAGTACAAATAATAATTTTATTTATATGAAATTAATTAAAATATATAGTGGAAGTTATAATTATACATATATGAAATGGATTAAAATAATGAGTGGATAATTATACTCAAATTAAATTAATTAGACTCAAATTAAATTGATTAAAATTGTGAATAATTATATTTATATGAATTCAAAGCAGTGACGGTTTCAGTTAAAAATCGGTATCAAGTAAATTTTTCAAATTGATGATTAAACCGAAAAGCATGATTAATGCTAGCATGAATATTTCGTTATGATAGTTATTTTTTAAACTTGTGAATGGCAACACATGGAAAATGAAACGCAAGTTCATTATATTTTTTCTCATGAAATTGATTAAAATAAATAGTGTGTGGATAATTAAAATAATGAGTGGATAAATATAATCAAATGATAATTATACCAAAATGATAATTATACTCAAATTAATTAAATTAATTATTTGTTAATTAAACTTTAAAAAATATGTAATAAAGATAACAATAATTTAAATAACTTCATTTTCTAATTTCTCTAAACAAAAGTAATAGAAGTTGATTGTTTAAAATAGTTTTTATTACGATGTAGTCATACTCATATGAAACTGAATAAAATAATGAGTGGATACATACTTCCTTTAATATATCCCCTCAAAAATGTTGATAGTTGATTAATTAGTAGATGATTAAATTCCTTTACAATTATTAGTAATGCTACTCATTAATATTACTAAAACTTTATTATTAGAAGTTTATTATTATAACTTTATTAAAATATACTTTAATTTTGCATTGGTTTCAAATTAATAGAGTGAGTTAAATGAAGAAAACTTAAAAATAAAAAGTGTATTTCCAAAATATTATTAGAGTTTCATTCACTTAGAAAAAAAAATCGAGATCATTTGTCGTGGGAGCAATAAAATACTAAGACATCTTGTTAAAATGAAAACATACACGTTTTTCCAAGTCAGAAAAATTTTATTTTTCGTTAGTTACAAAAATGATTGCATATGTATAATGAAAACATATGTCTATTTCAAATCATTGAAAATTCGATATTTGAAGAAGATATTTCATTTTGTAAAGTTCTTAATTGAAGTGTTAATTCTTCTAATTGCTTAATCAATCCATTACGCTGTTCCAATTTAAGTTGGGTGGGTGAAAGATGAATTTTTCTGTGTTCAACTAAGTCGGATTTATCAGAAAAAACTTGGTCACAATCATCACATTTGAATTGCTTGGAAAACTCACTTTTCTTCGGAATGATGTGAATTTTAAGATGATTCCTTAAGTCCATCTTTCTCGAAAACGTTTCTTCGCATTGTTCACATTTATGAAATTTTCCGTCTTTAATGTGAATTAACAAATTCTTTCGTAAATCACATTGTTGAATGAATGTTTTCTTACACTTGTCACAACTCAAAGGCTTTTTTTCTAAATGAAACTTTGCGTGTCTGATTAACACACTCTTTCTTGAAAAAGATTTACCACATGTTTCACATTGGTACATGGTAGATGTCATGCGATGAATTATCATATGTTCCATTAAAGAACTCTTTCGAAAAAACAACATTCCACATACGTCGCACATAAAAAGTTTTTTTTTCTAAATGAATGTTCATATGTTTTAAAAACTCATGTTTCTCGTAAAATTCTGCTTTACATTTTCCACAAATATAAGGCAATTTAAACATTTGTGATGAAGCAGGAATACTTTTACTAATCGAAACGGGCACATCTTTTATCTCCTGTTCACTCATCTTATCCGAATTGATGACAATAGGCGATTGTGTATCATTAATAACATGCATATTCATTTAAAAACTGTTTTAACTGTGCGAGGACGAAAAATACAGCACATGTATTCAAAACAGTAGAAAACGGAATAATGACGTGAAATGAAAACCAACTACACTTAAATGAATGTAGGTGGCGCATCAGAAAAAAGAAGATCACGCGATAACTATTTAATACATAAACTGTTGTGTTCATTTAATAAGCAAGTGTGCAAAATGAATCATTTTATAAATTCATTTATTTTTTAATTAACCCGTTTTTATCATTAAATGATTAACTTTTTTGTGAATCCTACTGAAATGCGAGTGTTATATAAAAAAAAATCTGGTTCATTTCTTTATTGTTAGTTAATTAAAATAGTGACCCATTAAGAAAATTTGTTTTCCTAATACAATGGAATAAAAGAACTATTATCTTGTTTTTCACATAGTACGGAAATACGCTTTATCATTATATCCAGATTAGAAACAGTACATCCTGTTTATGTATGATCGAAACAACAAGCACACAAATAGATATGACCACAAATCTTTGAAAATAGAAGAACTGGTTAGTTTTTAAAAGCTTAGGAATAAACTTGTTTTGGTTTAATTGTATATCATTTTAATGCCTTTGTGGCGCAATTGGTAAGCGCAATTCACCGTTAATGAATAGGTTGGTGGTTCGAATCCATCCAAAGGCGAATATTTTTAAACTAAAATCCATAAATTGTGTTACAGTATATATAAAAAAAAAGAAACATTCTTCGTGAGTGATAATGAAAGAGTTCATTAACTGCACGAGAAAATCCTGATTGAAAAAATATCATTACGCTAAAAATTATATTTCTTTCCTAAAATCCAGATTATAATTTATCTTTTCGTTCAAATTACTACACACACATGAAAACTTTCTCATCGAGAGATTCCGACACTATTTAAAAAAAAATCCTTATTTTTAGGGGGTGGGGGGGCAAGGGGGGGAGGGGGCAGTAGCCGAACCACTAACCGTTTCCACAATTTAAAGTGTTCCAAAACCGATTCTCTACTTCAAAACATAATAACCCCCCCCTAAAAATAAGCCCCCCACGAATGTTTAGCCCCCACTAAAAGTTTAGCCCTTCATACTTTCTCTCAAAAATAGCTAACCCCTCGTGTTATAGTATGATATTTCCAATCCTACTCTAAGCCGATTCGAAAAAAATTAAGCCCCCTAAAAATTTAGCCCCCTCAAAAAAAATTTAACCCCTCCTACCCCCTCCTACTGTAAGACGATTAAATAAAAAATATCCTTTCCAATCCAAAAAAATTCTCTTAAACCTCGTCCTACTATAGTATGATTCTCACTCCTCCACCCCCGCAATCGAACCCCCTTTTTCCCTCTACTTGTGTAATAAAATTGTTCCATATGTGAAAGGGCAATTTTATGACGAGTTTTAAATTAATTTTTGTTCGGAATCGCATGAAATAGACAAGTGTTGTCATTCAGAAACTTTGTAATTGAATGATATTTTTCATTTTTCGGTTAACGCAAATGATCTTTCAGAATGTTCTGTCAAAATGGGTGTTCTGAACCGAATTTTCGAACGTGACAACACGAGAAAAGAGAAAATCCGGTCGTCAGATGACTAGAATCGTTTATAACTCGATTAGTAATTTATTTAACCAGAAAATGAAAAACTACCGCCTGAAGGCGCTAGTGGTTTACGAATAAAAATTAATGCAGCAATATAGCCATTTTTGAATTTGGGAACACTGAAGTCAGGGGTCACAGTCTTCAGTCACAGCCTTAAAGGGTGTTCTCAAATCCAAAAGGGCAACATTCTGACATAAGTTTTAATTTATTTTTGCTCGAAAATGCATGAAACTAGCTGGTGTTGTTGTTCAGAAATTATGTCATTGAGCTGTTTTTTTTTTCATTTTTTTACAAACGCAATAGATTTTTCAGAAAATAGTGTCAAAGTGGACGTTTTGAACTGAATATCCGCGCGAAGGAAGAAAGAGTACTCAAGAGCGGGTGAAAAACGTGTTTTTCACGTGATCAAATTCGCTTATAACTCAATAGGTAATTGATTGATCAAAAAATGAAAAAAACAGTTCGATTCCAAATCGCTTCCATGGTCAGGCTTTCCAATTTTATACCTTTCCGTTAAAAAATGAATTTATAAATGTGTCAAAACGTTTTGCGCTTGCTGAGCAGAGCAGTTAAGAACAGACTTAAGTCATAATTTTCTGGAACATAAAACGCTAAGGAATATATACGACTAGATTAAAAAACTACTTTTTAATGTAACGAAGATCAATGACTTCTTTTTTATTGATCCAAGTAATATTTTTATTACTTTATCATGAAAACATAATTTTTATAACCATCGTAGATAAACACATCTGTATGATGCTCCTACATTAATACTATATAGCTATAGCTGGAAAAAAAACAGTCAGAGCATATCCAGATGTCTCTTTCATATCATCAGTATAATTAACCCATCATCATTATTAAGGAAGACAAGGAAAAGCTGTTTTCATCAAATGGCCATAAAAGCATATTCGTACTAATCGATGAGCTAGACCATTTTCATCTAGTGCAGAAACGAAACTGTCCCATGCAGAAATAGAGTGCTAGAGAACACTAGAAAAGGAAAAAAAAAAAGAGAGAGGTAGATGTAACAAGAATTATGTTTCTAAAATTTTGGATAACTTATATCATAAAGCTATTTGGATAATATATATGGCATAAAAAAGTCAAACACCGGTAATTATTTGACAATATACAGGTATATACAGAAAAAAACTGTTTTAAACAAATCAGTTTTTTTTTGTAACCTCCTAAACTTAGTATAACCTATTTTTCTATATATATATATTTTTTTTTTCGTTTCTGGTCGGGTTTGGATCGGATGGATTTCAAATGTTGCGGGTTCGGGTTCAAGTAAAAAAAAAAAAAAAAAAAAAAAAAAAATAGAACAAAAATAAAAAATAAAGATAAAATTCATCTTATAAATATCAGTGTAGACAATTTTTTCATAATTATATTAAAATATGGATTAACTTTCTTTCACTTCTGTTTCGGGTCAGGTCGGGTCGGGTTTGTATATTACGGATTCGGGTAGAAATGTATTGGGTTCTGTTCAACTTGACTTTTTTTTTTTTTTTTTCGGCTTTGGATTTGGCTTCAGGTTGACTTTAAGGGTGTTCTCAAATCCAAAAGGGCAACTTTCTGACATAAGTTTTAATTTATTTTTGTTCGAAAATGCATAAAACTAGCTGGTGTTGTTGTTCAAAAACTATGTCATCGAGTTGTTTTTTCCATTTTTTTGCAAACGCAATAGATCTTTCAGAAAATAGAGTCAAAGTGGGCGTTTTGAACCGAATTTCCGCGCGAAGGGAGAAAGAGCACTCAAGAGCGGGCGAAAAACGTGTTTGTCACGTGATCGAATTCGCTTATAACTGAATGGGTAATGGATTGATCCAAAAAATGGGAAAAACAGTTCAATTCCAAATCGCTTCCATGGCCAGGCTTTCCAATTTTATATCTTTCCGTTAAAAAATGAATTTGTAAATGTGTCAAAACGTTTTGCGCTTGTTGAGCAAAGCAGTTGAGAACAACCTTAAAAATGAATTTTAAAAATGTGTAATTAATATTTGACTTACATAGGACAAAAAAAGAACATAATTAACGTACATCACTTGACTTATTAAAACACTAAATACAACTTAATGGGTATCTGAAATGAAAAAAATAATATTAACTGATTAAAATTTCGGTTAATTAATAGCCCTTATGGGCATTTTAAAACTATCCTATCTTTATAGCGCAAGCAATGAAAACAAACACCAGGGATAAGATTGGAAAAAAATATTTTAGTTTATTTCTGCCAATAATCTAATTTAATTCATGTGTAACTTTTACTGAATTTTGCCTTAAAAGTTCAATTTGTGTTACAAATTACGAATTAAATAAATATTGCCAATAAAGTATTTTATTCCAATCTTTACCACGCTTGTATCCATTTTCATTGCAAGCTCTAAAAGACATGATTCTTTTAAAATGCCCATAAAAGCAACATAAAAAAGAATTCACTCCATAAAAAGTGAATATTTACTCCTATGAAAGAGTGACCATTTACTCCTACCAAGGGTGAAAAAACACACTCCTTTTGCAAGAGTGAATAAACACTCCTCCGAAAGAGTGATTATTCAACCCTGTTTAAAGTGAATATTCACTTCACAGGAGTGAGTATTCACTCTTTCAGAGAGTTAACAATTCCACTTTTTTTCTCAGAGTAAATAGTCACTCTTTTTTATTTAGAGTGCAAATCTTTAGCAAAATCTTTAACAAAAATCTTTTGCAAATCTTAGAGTGACACTTTAATGAATTTCAGATTAACGAATTTTTCAAATTATAGAATTTATTGAAGTCTTAAAAAGAATAGTACTTACTTCAGTTAAACGAACACCGATTTCGAAGGAAAACAATTTTTATCGAAAAATTAGAATCCCGAAAGAAAACTTTATTATTATTTTCATAGCCTCTTATTTTGTTTCTTCAGTTTGCCTTACACCCGCTTAAAAGAAAATGTAGGACGCCCATAGAATTTATTTTTGTCTCTCACCTTTGGATTTGCGATAAATAGCTGTACGTATTAGAAAATTTCTAATCTGTAACAAATTGCATTTGGAGATAAATTTATTTTTATTTAATCGTAGAAAGCAGGAAAAGAAAGCAATTTTCATTGAAACAAAAAAATAATATTATACAATCAGTAAGTGCAATAAGAAGGGAGGTAAATGTGGCGACAGTGTGTGTTCTATGTTATGGAAATATAACCATCCTCAGATCAGCAATAAACAACGAAAACAGGAAATTGAACAGATAATTAACAAGGACAATATCATTTTCTAATTCTTATCAAAATAAATTAGACTGTAAATCATCATTATACAATCATCAAACTGTTTAAAATATCTAAATTACGTTTATCAAAAGCGAACAGTAATAACCATAAATAAAACCTGTTTATTACTTCCCACGCATAATGCAAGAGACTGACATAATTACTGAAAAGAACTGAAAAAAACTTTAAGACATTTTTATTATTATCTTTTTATACTGTTAGATTTCGTACTGAAAACATGTAAAATATAAAAATAGCTGCCGTAAGATGCAGCGTAATTGTGTATGATAAATAAATATATATAATTATAATGTAACCCAGAATGACAAAAATAGGCTCATTAGTGAATTTTCTTCATGTGTTCTAGAATTGATATAACACAAACCTTTATCTTTTCACATATCTTTTTAGTGTTAAAATAAAATTATGAATTTAAGTGGGCAACTTGGATATTGCGGCCCATAGAGTAAAACCAGGAATTGCTACAGCAGAAACATAAAGGTAAGAATTTTATCTATATTATTCTATTGAATGATTTATTCAGATAGGCCAGAAACACATATCTAAATATTAGCGCGCATGTGCTATTGCGCAAACAGAGGTGCATGGCTTTTTTACCAACACTATATGATCTGTCGCACATGGTAATTTCTAAAAATCATTTATCCCAGGAAGAAAAAGGGGTTCCCGAAACGTTTCATACAACGATCGTCGGAAAATACTGACGTCAAAATAAAACTGAATTTATTTCTGGAGAGCCTCCGCGATGCTTAATGCCCATCCTTAACTCTAATAATAATAATAATAATAATAATTAGAAGTTACATTAATGGTAGGTATCAGTGAATATTTTTCAGCTTTCAAGTATGTCAGATAAATTATAATTTCTTGTAGTTACGACTAAAACATTGAAATTTAATGAATTTAATAATTATCTTATAACAAATAGGTTCATAATAATATACTGTATATTTAGTCTACATTTACATGTTTGCTGATAATTAGCCCTTGAACTGAATTATAAATTCATGAAAATTTGATCTTCTAAAGCCTTTTTCGTGAATTGTTTAAAATGTATTAGAAGATTTACACAATCATTTAATAAATTTTAGAAGGATTCACTAAATTTTAATTTATAGGGATTTTGCGCAATATCAATAACCCCACTCAAATCTTTTATTTTAAATATTTTTCTTAGTATTTTGTAGAATTAGGAAATGTACAAATATAATGTTCTTACAATGGAAATATAGAAATATTTCCGAATTGAAAAATCCCCCCCCCCCTCCCCACCAACAACAACAACGCCAAGAAAGCTGAAAAGATGCAAAGGCAAAAGAAATCATCCTTTTAAAAATAGTTTTGTTTTGTGTAACCCATAATGCTTTTGGAACGATATAAAGTAATGTATTGTAATAAGTTCTGAGTATGTCAATCAAATTGTAAGTTTGATGGTAGCGTAGACACACCTTTCTTTCGAATCTTAAAATTAATCTTTATTGATTAAAGGACGAAGAAAAAACTGATTACATGTTTTGTTAAATATTAGATTCATGACAATTATATCTCCAGTTATAAAACGGAGTCTGGATTAATATCTTCGAAGTACTTAAAGTCTATAAATATAGAAGTGCGCACACGCTGAAGTTCATAGTCTGATAATATAAACCAACAGTTTTTAAACGTTGACACTGTCTAACGCATTCCCATTATTCTAGGACAGATATTTGTCATCATTAATTATAGTTCAAAGCACGCTCGTGTTGAGCCCCAGTGATTCTCCACTTTTCGCAGCTTTTCTTTCTATCACGTCAACATCATTTTCATCCACAAAATCTTTCTCTCCCTCCAAGAGAGCTTGCTGCCACTCTCTTTCGAGACTTTTTCTCAACTCCCTTAAGGGTGTATTCGAAAAAATATTTTTTCACCCTCAACAGCTCGAAATTTTCTGAGACATTTTCAGACTCATTTTTAAAAGTAAAAACATGAAACTTGCTAAGCCGATTTCTGAAGACATGTTTAACATGCCGTGTGATTTCATTTTCAGCTCAATTCATTAGAATTTGATTTTTAAACAATTATTTTCTCAGTATGACCATTTTTTTCATTCCCAGATCGCCCGCTTCGAAAAATTCGGTTCAAAATGCCAACTTTGACAGCGTTTTTTACAGTATTTTCTGCATTTATCAAAAAATTAAGAAGCACCGCACATTATATAGTTCCTAAATAAGAGAATTTCCAAGTTTGATGCGTTTGAGAGCAAAAAGGAATTTTAAAATGAATCAGAAAATAAGCAGTATGGATCGGAATACACCCTTAACTCTCTTCTCAACCCCTCTCCATCAGGAGGCGTTTATCTCGTCCACTCAAATTGTAGCCAAAAGGTGAGGTCACTCATAATCAGACCCGTTCCTGGATCTCTACCTAGGAAACACGAAATCGTAGTGCACCTCTTACCAAGGTGATATTTTTTCCCACAGCGATCATTTGTAATTGAGGTCTTTTTCCTACCAGGGTGCAATACTTGGAATTCTTTTGTTCAGGATTCTTCTCAACACAAGAAAAAGCAGTTCTATTCATATCACTTAAAAACACTGTAAACTGAAATGTCTTAAATTCAGACATTTAAGTGTCTGAAACGGAGTGTTCAATTTTCAGACGTTTTAAAGTGTCTTAATTTTTAAGACACTTGTATGCGTCTGAATTTCAAACACTTAAAATGTCTGAATTGCATCCATGTTTGACCACTTCGACAAACATTTTTTCACCTTTTTTTTTCTTTCGTAAGCATTATACGGTGTAATATATATATATATATATATATATATATATATATATATACATATATATATATATCCCTAAAAATATGGAAACTGTAGCCCCTCGAGACTCCAGTATAATTTACATATTTTAATTGAAATTTTCTGATGTAAATTCCAGAAAAATTCCATTTATTTTGCATATTTCTGTATTTAAAAATTTCCATTTAAAAGATAAAACATAATTTTTCAAGAACTAATCTCCATATTTTATATACAACCACTAACCAAACGCCATCTGAATTATATAGTATTCATTCCAAACTAGAGTAAACTTTAACACTTACCACAGGTGGGATTCGATCCAGAGTCCTCTGCGTAGGAGAAGAGTGCGCTAACCACTCGGCTACCATTTCGTCTGCAGATTTTTCAAAATAATGTTATTCATCAAGCACAAGCAATGTTTTTAAGGAGACCTGGAAAGCCCTATCTCCGCCATGTTAAATTCACCAACTTTATGTACCTTTTTCTCAGAAATTGTGAAAGATAGAGATCTAGATTTTTTAGAGTAGACAGAATAACATACTTTACGTATTTTAACAGAGCATTTTCGTTCTATGTGAAACTCAAAATTAATTATTAATTATTTATTGAAAATCATTTTTAAATTAGCATTTTTGGTAAGATTTCACTGCCTAAAATAAATAATTTTCAACAAATCATTAAATCCCAGAGTTAAAGTATACAATATAACATAACACAAGTATTAAAAAAAAATCTGAGTTCTTAAGTTTAATAGATATTGAAAAAAAGAAACATAAACCTGAAAAATCCAAGTTTTGAGAAAAAGTCGTGGAATATGAAATAATGAATAATAAATGAATAATTTCAACACTTATTTTTTCATATATAAATATGTGTGACACATCGTTGGATATTTAATGATATAAAAAAGTAAAAATCGATTTTTTGGTTGAATTTTGCTTTCCCGGTCCCCTTAAGTAGCAGTAAGTTTTTTTCCAATTTAGTATCATTCTGAACAGTTTATACACAGTGCTGTAGTCGTAAAAAAAAAACACAGGGTACACGTATGGCAGAGGGTATACGCCAGTGGTTCCCAACGTTGGGCGTACGCCCCACAGGGGGGAAATATGGCTTTTCAGGAGGGCAATTTCAGATTTCTTATTAACAAATTTTCTGTCATTTTTTTCTAATGAAAGTAGTGTCTTAGTCTAAAAATAGAAATAATAGATGAAAAAATTTAAAAATAACTGAATAAAAATTAATTTCCGAAACGATCCCATTTAAAAGTTCAAAAATACACTGACACCGAAATAATTATATGGATTATCTTCTATAATTTGAAACCTTTTTGAACGGAGTTCATCGAACAATTATAACTTACCAAATTTCCACTATCACATACTAAATAATCAAATATTAAATACAAATTTAAAATATTACCTTAAATGTTAAGTATAACTAAAATGAAATGCAATTAAATCCTACTACTTCTATAAAAAACAGTTTCTGGAACAACTAAAAATAGAAAAAGACATTAATATACAAAATAGTTCAGAAAGTTACAAAAATTAGACATAGAAAAAAATAATAATAATAAAGTTAGTTAAAATAAAGTAAAATTCTATTATATTAAATGTCCATCGGTAGAGGAGACAATTTTGTGATAGGGCGTTTCAGTTCACCAGTAGAAGTCTTTAATTTGACAACACGAACAATATTATCATCCCCAGGAAATAGTTCAATTATTCTGCCCAATTTCCACCTTAATGGGGGCTGGTTTTCTTCCTTTATCAACACCAAGTCATTGATTTTTAAGTTCGGGTTGCTTCTAAACCACTTTGTACGTTGCTGCAATTGTGAGAGATAGTCTGACGACCACCTTTTCCAAAAACTTTGGAAAATCTTTTGTAGCAATTTCCAACGTTCCAAAGGAGTTACATAGGTAGAGGAGATATCAGGCTCAGGTAAGGAGGTCAAGGGTGCTCCTATAATAAAATGTCCTGGCGTCAGAGCCGTAAAGTCATTTGGATCAGAAGACTCAGCGACAAGCGGTCTTGAATTTAAGCATGACTCAATTTGTGCAATTAAGGTCAAAAATTCTTCATAAGTTAAAATCTGATCACCAATTGTTCTCTTCAAATGATTTTTCATTTGTTTTATTCCCGCTTCCCAAAGGCCTCCAAAGTGAGGGGCGGAAGGTGGGTTGAATTTCCATACTATCATTTCGTCAGTAAGATACTTGTGCAATTTTTCATCAGAAGCAATTAGAGACATCATTCTCTTTATTTCGCGGTCTGCCCCTACAAAATTTGTACCTCTGTCGGAAAATATTTCTAGAGGTTTTCCACGTCGAGCCACGAATCTTTTCAATGAGGCTAGAAAGGTTTCAGTTGTAAGATCAGTGACTAACTCAAGATGGATAGCTTTTGTTACGAAACAAACATACAGACAAACATAATGTTTAAAGGGTTTCACACCACGTCCCTTACGAGGTTTGATCAAAAAGGGGCCGGCTAAGTCGACTCCTACTCTTGAAAATATTCGAGCTTGTGTCACGCGTGCTGATGGCAGATTTCCCATCAACTGAGATGAAAGGTGTGATGAATTTCGGAAACATTTCATACATTTCCTTATTTCTCTTTTCACAGCTTCTTTAGCATTAATTATCCAAAATTTTTGTCGAATTGCTGAAATTGTCAATTGAGTCCCGCTATGAAGATGTTTCTCATGAAAATACTTTATTATCAAGTCTGTAACATGATGCCTTTTAGGGAGAATGATTTGATGTTTTTGATATTCAGACAAGTTTGCATTTTTTAGCCTACCTCCAACACGAAGAATATCATTTTCGTCAAGAAATGGATGTAAAGGAAGGAGTTTGCTTTTAGAATTTAGGATCTTTCTGGATTTTAGAATTTTCAGTTCGTCTCCGAATTCATGGGTTTGAATTAATTTCACAATAGCATTTGTTGCCCTTTCAAGTTCTGGAACAGTCAAAAAACCACAGACTCGTTCAGATGGGCATGTACTATTTTTGATGAATCTGAGGCACCAAGCCGTAATTCGTTTTAATTTAGACCAGGATGAAAATTTAAATAAAAGCTCAAATTCTGGAATATTTTGGGATATGGAGCAAACAAGCGTTTTACGTTGTTCTTGCAAGACCTCTTCATCAGGTAGATTAGGTTGAGTTTCAGGGGGAAATACTGGTAACGATTCTTCCTTCAGCCAGCTAGGACCATGTAACCATACCTCGTTATTAATCAATTCAGATGCAGAGCAACCACGAGAGAGAACATCTGCAGGATTTTCCTTTCCTTTACAAAATTTCCATTGTACAGGAGCAACAAGTTCCTGAATTTCGCGTACGCGGTTTGCCACAAAGGGCTTCCAGTTGTTAGCACTTCCTTTAATCCAGTGCAAGGTAATTTGGGAGTCACTTAGACAAAATATATTTTCATTCACAATTTTAAATATTTCCTTTAAATAATTCGCTAATCTTGCAGCCGTAAGTGCTCCAAGAAGTTCGATGCGCGGCAATGTAATTTTCTTGAGAGGCGCTACTCTCGACTTTGCTATTACAAATGAAGTTTCACAAGAAGAAGAATCACGTAAATAAGCCACTGACCCATACCCCTTTAAACTAGCATCAGAAAATATGAAAAGTTGAGCGGTTTCAGGATTTAATTTTGGGATAGTTACAAAATATTTTCTAAGAATTTCAAAATTTACCAAGTCTTTTATTTCATTATGCCATTTTCTGAATTTTCCACTTAAAGAATCTGGTAATGTAGAATCCCAGTCAATTCCATGTTCCCAGAGTTCTTGCATTAAAAATTTAATTCTTATCACGAAAGGGGAAATGAGTCCAATAGGATCATAAATTTTTGCCACAGTTTGTAAAACAATACGTTTGGTAATAATTTTATGGTCAAATTCTACTAAAAGTGGTTGTATGTCTATTTTCAAGGTGTCACTTTCTGTTATCCATATAATTCCCAATACCTTCGAAAGATTTTGTTCAAGAGTGTCTTCCTCAAAGTTTATTCCATGTTCCTTCCATAAAAATTTTAAATCGGAAGAATTGGTTTTAAATTTTCTGAGTTTCATATTGGCCTCACTCAATATCTTCTCTGCACCGTTTGATAAAACAAAAGCTTCATTTACTGAATCAGCTCCATGAAACAGGCCATCAACGTATAAGGAAGTATCCAGCATATTAACTATTTTTCCAAACAAATCTTTATACCCCTCAATGTGATGTTTGATGGTTGCAGAAAGGAAAAAGGGTGAAGTTGTTACACCAAAAGTTACACGGGTCATGCGAAAAACCTTCAAAATGGGATTGTTACTAGTGATATTGTCAAACCACAGGAACCTCAAAAAATTTCTATCTTCTTGTTGTATCTGGATTTGCAAGAATGCCTTTTCTATATCGGCCAAGAAAGCAATTTTGTGGAGACGGAATTTTAAAATAATGTCCAATATGTTAGGATTTAGATTGGGCCCAGGAAATAAGCACTCGTTTAACGATTTTGCCCCCTTATCTTTGGATGACGCATCAAAAACAATTCTTACTTTAGTTGTCGATTTATCTTCCCTTATTACTGGTCTGTGAGGCATGTAATACGTGTTTATTTCATCTTTATTAAACTCACATTCTTCAATTATACCCAAACCACATTGTTCATTTAATATTTTCTCATATTCCTTAAGTAACCATTCATTTTTGCACAATTTTGATTTTAATCCCCAAAGTCTATGTTTAGCTACATCAAAATTGGATTCCAATTCATTTTTATTTACTTTCCACAAAAGTTTAGTTTCATATCTTCCATTTACAAAATTTAAATTATCATTAAATAAATCAAGAGCATCTAAATCCTTTTGTGAAAATAATTCATTTTTACTATCACAAATACCCAAAGACTCTAGTTTCCAAAACTTTTGCAAATCAAAATTTTCTATTTCATTAACAGATACAAGATGAGCATTAACTGTTTCGTTACCTTTAGAGTTTATTTTTCCCACTATTGTGTACCCAAAAAGTGTATTAGCTACATATAAATGGTCATTAATTTCTTCAACGACACCTCTCTGAACATTCCAGAAATAATCAGCTCCAAGTAAAATTTGTACTTCGGATTCCTCGGGCGTAGGGTCGGCTAACCTCCATCTTTTACTTTCAATGTATTTTATAACTAGAGGGTCAGAATTGGGAACCTTCAATGTTGTTGCACTTATCAAATCGGTAGCTAGCCCCTCAACATCTATAAAACGATGATAATTCATTTTACTTCGCAATTTAATTTTAAAAACATCATATTCTTCTTCGCGACCTTGATCCATGCCAAAAGCGAATACAGTTAAATGTTCTTTTCTTAAAACAGGCAAATTTAATTCACGAGCTAATGCTTTTGTTATGAAGCTTTTTTCGCTTGCAGAATCAAGTAATAATCGAACTACCTTTGATTTAGAATTACCTTGAGCAGTTACACAACATGTTTGCAATAAAACAGCATGCTTAGAATTTCTAAAATTACAATGAGAATTAGATACAACTGTTTGATTTTGATTTTCATTAATTTCCGGTTTCAAACTTTTCTTAAAGCAAAATAATTTGTTATGTTCAGTGCTTTTACAATTTAGACATGGCTTTAATTTTATGCGGCATTGCGAAGATAAATGCGATTTCAAAAAGTATTTGTAACATCTACCCTCCTTACGTAACATTAATCTTTTCTTATCATCAGCTAAATTTTTACACTCGGAAGATAAATGATCATTACCTTTGCAAAATACACAAAAAACTTTAATAGTGGCATTTAAGGTATTAGCATGTTGATATTTATTTGATGTTTTCTTTTCACGAAATTCAGTTTTATTTTTATGTACAAAAGAAGAGGATGCATCATTTTTAGAACTTGTCATTGACAAAGCCTTTTCTCTACATTCTATTTCACATTTCAGAAAGGCAATTAGATCGGTTACATCTGACTCTTTGCTAGTATCACGTTTTCTATGATATTCAATCACTAATTCATGGGGCAATAGCTTTAGCAAAATAGGATTTAGCAATTGTCCATAAGAACTGGATGTTACCCCCAAATTTCTTAAACTTCTAATATTAACTTCGCACATGTCATGCAATCTTCTTAATGCATTTAAATTTGAACAATTTTTAACTGGTTCCATATTTAATAAATTAGTCATGTGTTTATTAATAATAACATCAACCTTACCAAAACGGTCCTTTAATAAATCAATACAAGTATCATAATTTTGTTCTGTCAAAGGAAACCCTTCTACCACATTATAGGCCCGATTACATAACAAGGATTTTAGATAAGCGAATTTTTCTATCTTAGATAGTGATTTATTCTGGTGTATCGATGTTTCAAAACAGTTAAAAAATTCGACCCATTCTTCGATTTCACCAGAAAATTTTGGAACATTTAATTTAGGCAATTTCATGGCAGAACTCGTTTCTGTTCCACTAGCCACCATTCAATGAATTTACACGACTAGTTGCTATCATAGAAACATTATCCTTTTTACATTTTCTTAATCTATTTTTAATTTTAAATTTAGCACTGATCAATTGGTCAGTGTACTTTTCACTATTAGCAATGTCCTTTTCATATTCTTTTAAGTCGGATATTTGAGCTTCAATATCACGATTCAAACTTTGGAAAGCCGTTTCTTTTAAGAGAAATATTTCTTGAAGCTCTAATAATTCATCGGTTTTCGTATTATCAATGTCATCATTTAATAATGTTTCTAATTTTGTAATTAATTTCGTGAAACTCGTTCGTTCAACAGAACGTTTTGCTTTCAGCTTTTCAAGATTTTCCATTTTAAATAAAGAATAATTCTTATTTTAAAACATAAACCATTCATAGAAAATGAAAAAAATATTTTCTTACCTGTTAATTCCAGGTAATGTAGATGGCATGTCGTAATCCAAATGGCACAATAATAATTCCACACTAATCACAGGTTGAAATATAAATCACACACTAATCACATGTTGAAAAATAAATCACAGTTGTTAATCACAAATCTCTTTCACAATAGCTCACTATTATTTCCAAAAAATGTTTCCCGGGTTTCGGCACCAAAAATAAATGTTGGCGCCGAAATTCATCTGACAAATAAATTTTCAAAATCCAAGTGAGATGGGAGAGCAATTAGGTTAAATAGTTTATTAAATAAAACTGAAATAGTATGTAAATTCTATTCATCATTAGAAGTTAATAATTGTTCCATAATAGTAATTCTCCGTATTTAACAGAGCCAATACAAAAAAAATGTGTTCTCTGCTTGGTTGCAGAGTCAGGACTTCCACTATACACTCTGTATTAAACAGAGCCATGATTTAACAATTGGCATCTCTGATTACAGAGTCAGGACATGTTACATGTTCTCTGCTTGGTTACAGAGTCAAGACTGACCATTTTAAAAATGATACATATTATATAAAATAAACATCAAAATAAAAATTACAATATGCAGTTATAAATCTTCTAAATAGCTATAATATTCATTTAAATGACATCCAAGTAATTATAAAACTAATAAATCACCATCAATTCAAAATTATTATAAAGTAAATAAATCTATATTACATGACCTTGAAATCATAATGTTACTCATAAATATTGATTCAGGGTTATAAACAATTTAGATAAACAGATTAGATTTTTTCTGTCAAAAGAAATCAGTTTTATAATTATATTTCGCAATATGAAAGATAAACAGAGTTAAATTATAAACAAATAAATTTGAGGGCATTTACGCCGTAACACTTTTATTTAATAAAGAATCATTTAATTTCTCTGGTTTTAATACTATTTTAGTAAATTACACCTCTTTTTTTTACTATTTATTTAAAAAAAAACTTGTACATCTATTCATAGTGTAATATGCCCCACGAGGGAAATTTTACATAGGAAATTTTGTAGAGTATATCTAAAATTGACTATTTGAGCATGTTTAATCTAAAAAATGTTTTGAATGATAAAAATGAGGTGCTACATTTATGAAATTAATAAAACCCCGTGTGCATCACGGAAGGAAAGTGATGAAAGTAAACTTCTTAGCAGACCACATACAGAATATGAAATTCATGACATATGCATTTTAAAATTTTAAATTGGAGAAAACATGGGGCCCAAATAATAATAATGGGAAAAAAATCCGCTATCAAAGAAGTATGTTATGGGAGGAAAGGTAAGTAGTAACTTAAATTGGATAAAAGTGTGAACCCGGAAATGCTACTTGTGAATTATGTTATCCATACAGCCTTGGCGAATATTTCAGTGCTAAACTGATTAGAAATCAAATTTAAGGTTTAGTTATTCTGTTTGTTGACAGATGGCAGCACTATGCATTCTGTGCTGTTGTGAAATCTTAATTATGACATCATCAGTGATTTGATGTTTGGTTTCCTGAGAGTGTGGTATGGAGAATGTTGCTCCTGCTGCATTATTGTCTTTCTTTATTCTATTTAATTATCTGCACCCAGTTAGGCAGGGGATATATTTTTATAATGTAATTTAAGGCTTTCATGTGATGAAAGCATACTAATTAGAGTGTTAATTTTAACTAGAGAAATTTGATTCTGAAACCAGAACTGTATGTTTCATTGTGTGTTAAGTTTTCGTGAATGTCAAGATTTGTTTTTGTGTTGTGAAATAAAAATAAGAAAATTTCAAGGATTTCTTTCTTCAAATTTTCTACATAAAGAAAATTGGAGGCACTTAGGCGTGATATGTGAGTACTTGCTTTGTTTTGAAATTGTTCTTTGATGCTAAAGCTTAATTTTTCTACTGAAGTTGCATTTAGCAAGATATTATTTTAGAATATGAGAACAATTTAGTATCTTCTTTATTGAATTGATAAAATAAGAAAAAATAGTATTCTACAATATTATGTTTTGATAGTTCTTGAAAAAGAAAATTGTTCTCAAGATTATTATGATTTATTTACTTGTTGTTCTCAAGAACATTATGATTTATTTGCTTGAAATATTTGAATATTTAATTATTATGGTGAATTATTATTTTACATTGAAGAATTTTGAAGATTTTTAATTTTATGCACATTTGAGAACAGAAAATTCTATTGTTTGTATGAAAGAATAATTATGAACATTTTATAGTAGTTCTGTTTTTGAATTTAATTCAGTTACTTCTGTTTTTGAACTTAATTTGATTAGTTTTGTTTTGAAGCAATTCTGATTACTTTTGATTTTGAAGTAATTTTGATTAGTTTTGTTTTCAAATTATCTGATTAAATTTATTTTGGAAATTATTCTGCTTATAAGTTATTGTGTAAAATGGAGGATTATGAGAAAAAATCTGCTCAAATTAAAATTGAGAGAGGTAGGGTGAAAGGCTCTGTAACTAGATTAGAGAATAGTTTTGATAATGTGAATACTAAAAATGAAATTTTGATTAGATTACAAAGATTAGATGATTTACTTAAAGAGTTCTTAAGATTAGATTCTTGTTTAAATGATGATGATTCTGAATTAGCAGAATTTGAAGACCGGTATTTTCAGTTAAAAACTAAATATCAAAACAAACTAGATTCTTTGAATCCTTCAGAAGTTGTTAATGTTGCAACACACAATTCTGTGCAAGGTTCTTCTGTTACTATTCCTAATCAATGTAATATTAGACTACCAAAATTGAATATTCCAGTATTTTCTGGAAAGTTTTCAGAATGGACAAATTTTAAGGATATGTTTGTTTCCACTGTCCATTCACAAGTAGGTTTAAGTAACATTCAGAAATTCCAGTATCTTAAAGGGTTACTTTCTGAAGAACCAGCTACATTAATTAAGCATATTCCCGTTTCTAATGAATCTTATCAAGAAGCTTGGGAAAAGTTATTAAATCGATATGATAAAAAGAAACAAATTGTTAATTCTTTGATTAAATTATTTTTAGAACAAAAATCAGTTCTGCATCCTAATAGCATAAATATAAGAAATTTGCTGAATACTAGTGATGAAGTTATTAGGGGTTTGAAAGCTGTTGGTGATGAAGCTACAAATAGAGACCCATGATTAATATATTTGTTATTTCAAAAACTTGATCCGGAAAGTCGAAGACTTTGGTCCATTGAAAGTACAGAAAAGGAATTTCCCACTTTGAAAGAATTTTTTGATTTCTTAAGTGTAAGATGTTCTTCTTTAGAGCTCATCTCTAACAATGAAAGTGATGTGAAACATTCCAAAAGTTCAAATTTTGTTGGTTCCAAGTACAGTTCTAATGATAAGCAATCAAAGGTGTGCTTAAAGTGTCAAGGAATACATCCGCTCTATAAATGTGTTAAATTTAAATCCATGGATGTTGTTGCTCGAAAGAACTTTATTAAGCGTAATAACTGTTGCTTTTTATGTTTAAACTCTCATAAAGTTAAGGAATGTCCAAATTCTCATTTGAAATGCTTTAAATGTGAAAGTAAACATAATACACTCTTACATGAAGAGAATAAAAGTAATAATGCTTGCACTGCTAAGTTTGAAAATAAAGTTTTTCCAAATTCATCTGAGAATAAAAACCACCAGTTAAATAAAGAATTTGTACAGGAGTCAACATCACACGAATTACAAATTAATTCCAGTGCTTCTTTCAATAATTCTAAATGTGTTTCTTTCCTACCTACTGCTAAAGTTCTCTTATATAATAATGAAAATAAACCTTACTCTTTTAGAGCTCTACTCGATTCTGGTTCGGAATGTTCTTTTGTTAGTGAAAATGTCATAAGAACTTTAGGGTTAAAAAGAAAGAATGACAGAATTCAATTAAATGGAATTGCTGGAGTATTGGCTGGACAAACTCGTGGTTAAGTAACTCTTACAGTTGGTTCAAAGCTTTCTAATGAGTCCTTAAAGGTTCAGGCATACATCCTGCCTAAAGTAACATCTCAATTACCTGCAGAATTACTTGATACGAAAAGTATAGAGTATCTTAAAAATATTACGTTAGCAGATGAAGATTTCATGAAACCACAAGAATGTGATATTATTTTGGGATCTGACTGTTTCTTTACTATTTTAAGATATGGTAGAATTGTTAGTACCGAGAATGAGCCAATTGCCCAAAACACTATGTTTGGTTGGGTGGTAGCCGGAAAATTGGAACCTAAATGTAAATATTCTTCTAGTATTCAATCTCATTTTCTTAGTGTTGAAAACGAATCCAATGTTGATCTATTATTACAAAAATTTTGGCAAGCAGAAGAAATAGATGTTAATAAACCCCATTTGTCTGAGGAAGAAGAATTTTGTGAACAACATTTTTGTTCAACTTACAAGGTAACACCAGAAGGTAGATTTGAAGTTAAATTGCCAGTTTATAAAGATGTGATGTCATTAGGCGATTCTAAATCCATGGCAGTGTCACGTTTGTTTGCTATGGAGAGAAAATTTCAATTTGATAAAAATTTTGAA
This sequence comes from Maratus speciosus, assembly GCA_963932465.1. NCBI lineage: Eukaryota > Metazoa > Arthropoda > Arachnida > Araneae > Salticidae > Maratus > Maratus speciosus. The sequence continues at coordinate 20,784,850 of OZ010798.1, forward strand.
AATGAGTATAGAAATTTTATGAAGCAATATGAAGACCTTGGTCATATGACACTTATCGACAAAAACTCAAATCCTGCAAGCAACAAAGTATATTATCTTCCGCATCATTCTGTTATAAAAAGCGACTCTATTTCAACAAAGTTACGTGTGGTGTTTGATGGTTCATGCAAACCTCCTAATGCTAATTCGTTAAATTCTGTTTTAGCTGTTGGACAAATTCCACAACCAAATCTTTTTACCATTTTGATAAGATTTAGAGCAAATCCTATTGCTTTTACCGCTGATATTCAGCAGATGTATAGACAAGTTTTGATTGCTCCAGAAGATCAAGATTTACAGCGTATTGTTTGGCGTGACTCAGCATACTCAGCTATAAAGGAATACAGGCTACGAACTATTACATATGGTACATCATCAGCTCCATTTTTAGCTACTCGTTGCCTATTTCAAATTGGAAAGGATATTGAAAAGAATGATCCTGTAACAGCTTCAATAATTAAAGATAGTTTCTATGTTGATGATTGTATGTCCGGTGCAATCTCAAGCGAAGAAGCTATTAAAATGGTTGAGAAACTTTCACTGGCTTTAGAAAATAGAGGTTTTCATTTACGGAAGTGGAGATCTAATTCTTCCGATGTAGTTGATGTAGTGAATCATTTATCTTCAAATTCTCTTGAGTCAACAAATTTAGAAATTCATCCTGATGACTGTTCCAAAGCCTTAGGGCTTATTTGGGATTCTTCAAATGATGTTTTTGTCTTTAAAGTTAATTTACAATTTGATGATAACATAACTAAAAGAAAATTTCTTTCACAATCTGCCAAATTATTTGATCCATTAGGATTTTTGGCTCCATGTACTGTCTCTATAAAAATGTTTTACCAGCAATTGTGGTTGATGAAGTTAGACTGGGATACTGCTCTTCCTGAAAATTTCCAAGCAAATTGGAAGAAATTCCAAGAGGAATTTGAACAAGTTTGCTCTATTAGAATTCCCCGATGGATCCAAGTTTCCAGTAAAGAGCTCATTTTATATGGATTTAGCGATGCATCAGAATCAGCATATGCCGCCATCATATATGTGGTTCAACCTGGTGAAGTGAAGTCAAAGGTGACCATTTTAGTTGCTAAAAGCAAGGTAGCACCCCTTAAATCAGTTTCCATTCCAAGGCTTGAGCTCAATGGTGCTTTACTACTTTCCAGACTATATTCTGCATTAGTGACTATTTTGAATACCTTCATTATTAAGTTTTATGCTTGGACCGACTCGCAAGTAGTTCTATCATGGCTGTCATCTCATCCTAGGTGTTGGAAACCTTATGTGGCCAATAGAACCTCAGAAATTCTAGACTCTGTTCCATCTGACTGTTGGAGGTATGTTCCAAGCAAGGAAAATCCAGCTGACATTGCTTCTAGAGGTTTATCTCCTAAGGATCTTCCCGATTGTTCCCTTTGGTGGGAGGGCCCAAAGTGGCTTTCTTTAAGTCAAGAACATTGGCCTGAGCAACCTCAAATAAAAACTAATTTAGACACTGTAAATAAAGAGAAAAAGAACTCTAAATTTTGTTTTCCAGTAACTGTGAATAATTCTTTGATTGATTTACTTTTTGAAAAATATTCTTCTTTTACTAAAATTGTTGTTGTTTTAACTTTTTGTATTAGGTTTGTGAGAAATTGCAAACAGAAAGTTGGCAAAATGAACACCAGTCCTTTGAGTAAAGGTAAATTTCTTCCTTTATCGACAAACGAAAGAAGACATTCAGGTAATTTGATTATTTCTTATATTCAGCAGCTATATTTCACAGATGAAAGTTGTTGTATTAGATCAAACAGACCAGTTTCTAAAAAAAGTTCTCTTTTTTCACTTTGTCCTTTTATTGATAGTGATGGTTTACTTAGGGTGGGAGGTAGGCTGAGAAATTCACCCCTCCAGTACAATGCAAAACATCCTGTCATTTTGCCAACTCAACATAAATTAAGTGTGTTAATTGTTAAATATTTTCATGTTATGCATTTTCATGCTGGGTTAAATTTGTTAATGGGTATCATTAGACAGAGTTATTGGATTGTACGTGCCAAGAAGATAATTAAAAATTGTATTCATAAATGTGTTACCTGCTGTAGATATAGAGCAGCTTCTTCCAAACAGTTAATGGGAGATCTTCCTCTTAACAGAGTCACTCCTAACAGGCCATTTTCTGCATGTGGAATCGATTATGCAGGGCCTATTAATATTTTGAAATATCGAGGTAGAAGAGCGAAAACTACTAAATGCTATATTGTTCTATTTGTTTGTTTTGCAACTAAAGCTCTACATTTAGAGTTGGTGAGTGATTTAACCTCCGAGGCATTTATTGCTTCATTAAACAGATTTTGCTCTCGAAGAGGAGCTCCTCAACATGTGTATAGTGATAATGCCACAACATTTGTAGGTGCTAAAAGGCAACTCTCAGATTTATATAAATTTATTTGTTCAATTGAAAGAAATGAAAAAATTTGTTATTTTTTGTCTCAAAGAAACATTGAGTGGCATATGATTCCTCCAGTGAGTCCGCATTTTGGTGGACTGTGGGAAGCCGCTGTTCGTTCTGTAAAATTTCATATCAAGCGTGTAATTGGAAATACTAATTTAACTTTTGAGGAACTTTATACATTTTTAACTCAAATTGAAGCCATCTTGAATTCTAGACCATTAGTGGCAATTGATAGTGATAACAATTCAGAAGGTATAAATATATTGACTCCATCTCATTTTTTAACTGGTGATGTCATAACTTCCCCAGCTGAACCTTTAAATGAGGAAAATTTGTCTTTACGATCTCGTTGGGATATTGTACAAAAATTGAAATTATGTTTTTGGAAAAGGTGGAGTATTGATTATTTGAGTACTCTGCAAAATAGAAAAAAATGGAGAGTAAATACTGAAAATTTTAAAGTAAATGATGTAGTAATTTTGAAAGAGGATAATGTTCCCCCTTCTGTTTGGCCATTAGGCAAAATTATTGAAATTCATCCAGGTAAGGATGGTATAGTCCGTGTAGTAACTGTTAAAACCGCTAGGGGTATTTTTAAAAGACCTATTGTAAAACTTTGTTTACTTCCTTTGCATCAAGAATAGCTTCTTGATGGGTGGGAGTATGTTCAGTGCTAAACTGATTAGAAATCAAATTTAAGGTTTAGTTATTCTGTTTGTTGACAGATGGCAGCACTATGCATTCTGTGCTGTTGTGAAATCTTAATTATGACATCATCAGTGATTTGATGTTTGGTTTCCTGAGAGTGTGGTATGGAGAATGTTGCTCCTGCTGCATTATTGTCTTTCTTTATTCTATTTAATTATCTGCACCCAGTTAGGCCGGGGATATATTTTTATAATGTAATTTAAGGCTTTCATGTGATGAAAGCATACTAATTAGAGTGTTAATTTTAACTAGAGAAATTTGATTCTGAAACCAGAACTGTATGTTTCATTGTGTGTTAAGTTTTCGTGAATGTCAAGATTTGTTTTTGTGTTGTGAAATAAAAATAAGAAAATTTCAAGGATTTCTTTCTTCAAATTTTCTACACTTAAACTGGATAAAAGTGTGAACCCGGAAATGCTACTTGTGAATTATGTTATCCATACAGCCTTGGCGATAAACAAATATCACTTATTCTTAATGAAGTACTAAAATCCATTATAAAATGTATCAATTCTATCAGATGTTATACAAAATATGAAAATGTTTTCAAGAAATTTTGCGAAAATAAAAATGTAGACTGTTTATCAGTTTTAAAATTTGAGGTAAGTTGCCAAAAAACAATAAAACGATGTAAATGCGAAGATCCATGGCATCACTGCATTCATGGAGTTAGGTTAAAAGCATATTTGTAATTAAAAAAAATATGATTTTGATAAATTAAAGAATGTGAAATCACTTATGATGGAGTTAATGCTATTTTCGGATGCATCTGGGAAAATGGAAGTTTATTTTTTATGTGACAATATTTATATAATATAGAAGGGAGGGGGGGGGGGAGGGCATCATGATTTTAGAGATGCCTAGGTGGGCCATGGCCAAAAAAAGGTTGGGAACCACTGGTATACGCTAAAGTCATTAACGTCATGTATCAAGTTTTCGCTGTAGTTTTATTTCCAGATAGATTACTTTGACTACACGAGATGGCGCCACTATTCATTTTCAAAAATTGAAGGTTTAATTTCCACTCCAAATTGGAAATGTATAAATTTTAATTCATTTTTGTTCTTAAATCATGAAATTGGCAGATGATGTTATTCAGAAAATATGTGATCGAAATAAGTTTTCTATTTTTTGATGAATAAATTACCTATCGAATTATAAGCGATCCTCTTTAAACAGGTTTCTATAACAGTAGGTAACACAAGTATTATGCAATCAAACTTTTTAAGAAGGAATCGAATGAGACTGGGCAAAATTTCACTTTCAGCATGGTTATATCGTATATTTTTAAACGTACTACTAAAAATTATTTGCTAACTGTAACTCAATAAACAGTAAATAAAACTGAAGTAAACCTCTGTATAACGGAAATTTGGCTGAAATGAAAAATTTCATGATTTCTTGGAAATAACACACTGGTATGAATATAAATAAATAAATCCTGTCTAATATAGGTGATTTTTGAAAAGGGGATTGAATTATATGGGTTTGTCCTAGAAAGGTTATATTTTATCTTTTAAATGGAACTTTTTAAATACAGAAATATGCAAAAAAAATGGAAAATTTTCTGGAATGTACGGAAAAAAAATTACATTAAAATAAATAACGTAAATGGGTGTCTGAATAGACAGTACAATTTCCATATTTTAACGGATACTTTTTACAGTGTATAAAGCTTACAAAAAAGTGAAAAAAACGGCTGCCTATTGCTGAACAGGCAGGTTGATCAAAGATGGATGCGATTCAGACGTTTGAACTGTCTTAAATTCAGACGGATACACGTGTCTTAAAAATTAAGACACTTTAAAACGTCTGAAAATTGAACACTCCATTTTCAGACATTTCAGTTTACAGTGTTTATACCATGATCATAGTAAGACACTCAAGTGTCTTAATTTCAGACACCTATGATGTCTGAAATTACATATTCAGACACTTAAGTGTCTGAATTACTTTTTCAGTCACATATGTGTCTGAATTTAAGACGCCTTTATTTGCAGTGAAGTTACCGACATGAGAAAATATTCCTGTAAAGTTGGTTTCACTATGCCGGGTTTTCGTCAAGGTTATTCCCACGCACAGAGAAATTTCCCATTTAAAAGGAAATCGTTACAGTATGTATAACTAATTCTAAAATGTATTACTACTCATCGATGTATTAAATGAATTTTATAACAAGTTATTTTAATGGTACTTATAAGTACCGTAGGTAGATAAAGGATTAATATAACTTTAGTAATAATATATAATTTTATTTAAAGTGTATTCGAATTTAATTTTTTAAATCGCATATTGGAATTTCACATTAACGAAATTTTTAGAATAACGAATTCAATCGGCAGCCCCTAGGAATTCGTTGTAATGGCATTTCACTGCATTCCTTTTCTTTCGTTTTTATAAAACTATTAAATTTGGTATTTCTTTGAACAGTGTGCCTCAAGCTGTATATTTCTCACTTAAGGGTGTTCTCAAATCCAAAAAGGCAACTTTCTGACATAAGTTTTAATTTATTTTTGTTCGAAAATGCATGATACTAGCAGGTGTTGTTGTTCAGAAACTATGTCGTCGAGCTATTTTTTTCCGTTTTTTTTTGCAAACGCAATAGATCTTTCAGAAAATAGTGTCAAAGTGGACGTTTTGAACCAAAGTTCCCCAAGAAAGCAGAACAACCAGTCCGTGAAGGGGGAAAATCGTCTTTGTCGCGTGACCAAAGTCGCCTATAACTCAATAGGTAATTTATTGATGAAAAAATAGAAAAAAAAAAAAAAACAGTTCAATTCCAGATCGCTTCCATGACCAGGCTTTCCAATTTTTATATCTTTCCGCTAAAAAATGAATTTGTAAATGTATCAAAACGTTTTGCGCTTGTTGAGCAGAGCAAGTTAAGAACAGCCTTTAAAAAAAAGAAATAATTAAATAGCCAAATCTCTATCAAAATATGAAAAGTCTCTTTCAAATGATAAGTATTAGATATTATTTCCTAAAAAATTTTTAAAGACATCATTCGCGTGTCAGGCTATACTTGCAGCTGTCATAACATCTGAACCATGTCAACGAACGCGTCGTAATTGGCGAAAATAGACGGAAGGGGGCGGAGCTGTCTCGCTGCAAACAAAAATTATTAAAAAATATCATTCAATATTTTTATTGTTCGTAACCTAACGGAGGCCTCCCATTTCTAGCCAATCATAAAAAAGACATCACAACTTTTTTTCATAAACAATTTATTTTCGTTGTTACGCCAGACGATTATTTATTTTTGCAAGGAACGGAATTAACTCGCCTTTTATTGTCGCATATCAACGTATACCAAGCGATAAAGACATAAAGGTAAGTTTGTTTTGATTGTGATTAAATAAGGAAATAATAACAAAAAAAAATATTGAAAAAATGGGGGGGGGGGGGTTGCGAATGACGATAATCTTGCAAATAATGTGTGGATTTTGCATGGCAAAACCTCTTTGTGTTTTTGAGAGCAGTAAATTTTTGTGCGGTCAGCTCATAACATTGTTCGCCTGCATTAGTGTTATTGCCGAAGTATAATCGGAAATGTTTGTTTTGTATACAAAAACTATTACACTCTAAATAAAAAAGAGTGAGTATTCACTCCGGAAAAGTGAATACTCACTCTATCGCCGAGCCAAAATATGCCCAACCTCTTTAGAGTGACTCTTCGCTTTCAGCAAAAGTGGAATTATTAACTCTCAGAAAGAGTGAATACTCACTCCTTGGAAGTGAATAATAACTCACTTGGAGTGATTACTCACTCCATCCAGAAACCGGCATTGATTGCAACACGAGTTTAGAAACATTTATAGAAAAGGGCAACTTCCTGACATAAGTTTTAATTAATTTTTGTTCGAAAATGCATGAAACTAGCTGGTGTTGTTGTTCAGAAACTATGCCATTGAGCTGTTTTTCCCATTTTTTTGCAAACGCAATAGATCTTTCAGAAAATAGCGTCAAAGTGGGCGTTTTGAACAGAATTTCCGCGCGAAGGAAGAAAGAGCATTCAAGAGCGGGCGAAAAACGTGTTTGTCAAGTGATCGAAATGGCTTATAACTGAATAGGTAATGGATGGATCAAAAAATGAAAAAAAAAAACAGTTCAATTCGAAATCGCTTCCCTAGTCAGGACTTCCCATTTCATACCTTTCCGTTAAAAAATGAATTTGTAAATGTGTCAAAGCGTTTTGCGCTTGTTGAGCAGAGCAGTTAAGAACAACCTTAAAGAATGTCCTATAATGGGCAAAAATGAAATCTGCTGAAATTAAATAGCAACAAACTAATAAGTAAATAGTTTTTTTAATTGCCATTTTGTCAGTAGTTGATCAATCGAAAAAATCCGTTGAAAATTAAAAAATTAATCTTTAAAACATCACGCTTAAGGGTGTATTCCGATCCAAACTGCTTATTTTCTGATTCATTTTAAAATTCATTTTTGCTCTCAAACGCATCAAACTTGGAAATTATCTTATTTAGGAACTATATAATGTGCGGTGCTTCTTAATTTTTTTATAAATGCAGAAAATACTGTAAAAAACGCTGTCAAAGTTGTCATTTTGAACCGAATTTTCCGAAGCGGGCGATCTGGGAATGAAAAAAATGGTCATACTGAGAAAATAATTGTTTAAAAATCAAATTCTAATGAATTGAGCTGAAAATGAAATCACACGGCATGTTAAACATGCCTTCAGAAATCGCCCCAGCAAGTTTCGTGTTTTTACTTTTAAAAATGAGTCTGAAAATGTCTCAGAAAATTTCGAGCTGTTGAGGGTGGAAAAATATTTTTTCGAATACACCCTTAAACTGTGATGAACAATAATTCATATAAAACTATTATCTGAATTCATATAAAACTTTTATCTGAAATAAGCAAGATGGAAGTGGATTATTTTAACTTACCGTAATTGTCTCCAACTATTTAAAAACTAAATGGTTACATTTTCTAATAAAAAAAAAAAAAAAAAAGAAAAAGAAATTAATAAAATGGCTTCTCTTACAGCAGGCAGGTGACAACAGGTGCTCCAACATTCAAACAAAAATATCATGTCTTTTGCTACGTGTAAAACTCATTTCCGCCTGAAAGGGCGCAATATTTCAAAAATTTGATCCACTACTGGAGGCGCATCAATTACTGGCGCGGTCACCCTATATATTAAATTTTATACCATTCGGTTGCGTAGTTTTTGCGCTGTTATATGCGGACAGACGTGGAAACGGACAGACGAGACGACGATTACAAGTACTACGTAAAATATATATATTGTAAACATTAAAAATTTCACAATCTTACTTAAAAGGCGACTAATGTAATGAAAAAGATGTTACAAGTTTAAAATATACATTTTATTTAAAAACTTCTTAGTACTTCCAAACCTTCCAGGTTCATCATCAGAGAATATCTTGATAACTAAATGTTGTTTATTTACAGAAATACGTCGCTTTGTTTTGAAGATGAGAAAGCCAATAATTACTAGAATTGAAAGTAAAAGTAGCAGTAGCAGTTTCATGGATTGAATTTAATTAGGGGAAATATATATTATTATTATTAATTACAGTTCCATTTATTTTATGACATCACTTTGTTTCTCATACGTCACTTTCCATGGGTAGAAGAAACTATTTAACTTCTGTAACTTTAAATTTTATTACGTCACTTTGCTCAGGTTTTCAGGATTTATTTTCAGGATATTGAACCACAAACTGGGGATATTGTACGACAGGACGTCGTTACAATCTTGATCATGGAAGACGGTAGTATTTCGAGTGACGCAGCCTTAAGCCTAGAATCGTATCGTATCGTATCGTTAAAATCGTATCGTATCGTATCATAGAATTCGTAGATGGTGGAACTCATATATACAGCTAACTCGACATCAAAGAAAATGCGAAAAGCCGCCTTTTAATAACTCAGCAGATATACGTCTTATTGTTCTGAATTTTCTAGAACAGTCTTATATCTGCAGTCTAATCGTATACTGAAATTTTTACATTTCTACGTGCAGTATATTTTGAGATCTAAATAGTCATTTTTAAAGTGAAAACGTTGGTATAATATCGAGGAAGTTCCTAATTTGAAAATCTCGAAAACGGTTCTAACGATTATTTTTAAATTGATACATAATATAAATGTGATTAAGGCGAGGTGAATAACACTTTTCTTTTTTCTGGGAAAACTCTCGTTCGTTAAATAATTCGATTTTTTTTTCTCTCGAAAATGACACGGGCGATTTTTTAAAAATCAAATAAATATGTTTCAGATGAACCAAATAACAATTTACTTGTTTCCAGCAAGACTCTTGTTCGTTTTATAATGCGCATGAAAAATCGGACTATATTTCTTCGCCATTCTATGGAAATTTCACCGAAAATGCATGACACTGTATTCATACACATGCTTTCTTTTTAACCACTTTTGGGGAGAAATATTTTGTCTTCCCACGGCTGAGTGGTTGAGGGCCATCGTCTACTGATCTTAACAGAGGCAGTTCGATACTCTGTAGTGCGTGTGAAGTTTTTTTTTTTTTTTTTTTTTTTTTTTTAAGTCTGTTAGTTGACCATTATTCTCAGTTCCTTTGTCATTTTTTAATTGCTATTAAGTTAAATAAAATTACAATTATAATGACGCCAATTTGATGATGATTATTTCTTGGCAATTTTTCAACAATAAAAATATTACCATAAATTTTATAAATATATTTAATTTCAATCACTTTACAAAAAATATACATTAATAATTATTATTTGAATATTATTATTTATTATTATTGAATTATTATTTAATTATTTATATAAATCACACGATCAGAAACGTAAAAAAATAATTCATTTCAGCTCTTCTTTTTATAATATCATTTTTTATTATTATGACGGTCAATCAATATATAATCACTGACATCCATAATATTATTATTATTATAATTATTATTTTCCTTGCATAAAAACTATTGTGATGTAATAATTATTTTATAATAAATAATTTAGTTGAAATGTTTTATTTATAAATAACAATGAAGTTTTACATAATAAGCATACCAGAATTTTGGTGTCGCCATCTTTTGACGCAATGAGGAATTTGCACACATGGGGGATTTGATCATTTATATATTTTTCTGATAGTTCCACATCCTCAGTTTTCAAAAATGTTCCCGAAAACGCGAAAAAAAAATATCTATACTATTAAATAATTAGTCCTAAAAGTAAGCTAAAATCACGTCGCTTCAAATCGGGGCATGACTTACTATGACGTCACAGTTCACGACAGGCAAGCGGAACGGAAAGAAAAGAGTTACTAAGCTTTGGAAATAAAGGTTCGAAATTTTTAAACTACTGATTTTACAAATTTGGTTCTTTCGCATCTGGATGTTATTTTGTACGTTGATTTATAAAATGTCTATTTGAAAAAAAATGAACGCTAAGTTTATGAAAAAATCGATTTTTAAACTCATTAAAAGTCTTTTCACATAGAGAAAATTGACGGGATATTGTTAAAATTAGGAAAAATAAAGAACTGATCGCTTTTAAACTTTGACGTTGTTTTAACGCATAATAAAGATTTTATAAATTTAAGATGAGTTGATTTTTGGTGGTGGTGGTGGTGGTGTGTGTGTGTGTGTGGGGGGGTTCTCTTTTTTCCTTCAGATCAACTATTTATTGCGTTTTAAATGCGATTTTTCATTTAACACTCAAATAAATATTATTTTTTAACATTAGATATTTGAAAGAGTGGGAAATGCAGAGGGAGGGAAGGGTCATCCGGGGAGGAGCTATTTTCTAAATTTTGAGTACGCGCCTCATGTGACATATCGTTAGAAAGGTGTATGAAAACTTATTCATATTATGCACATCCGGTGCCCCTCCCCCCCACACACTTCGTCCCCTGGGGGCACTTTTATAAATTTTTAGGTTTTTTACAAGAATTTGCAGTGCGTGCGCAGCACGTGGTGCTATACGATGCCGCAGACAGCGGGGATGTGGTTCGCGGTTTTTTTTCCAGATGATTTTTTTTTTTTTTTTTTTTTTTTTTTTTTTTTTTTTTAAGATTATGCAGTACTGTCGAAGCACGCCTGCTACACGGTGTCATAGGCAGCGGGACCTAAAGTATTTTTATGTTGAAAAGTAAAAATTTAATATTAAAATTTTTTTGAGTAGTTTCAATATTTTTACGTTTTATAATATCTATTAAGACATGACAAAATATTGTTTCGAAATAAATCCTTTATTTTTTAAACCTAGTCCCTAACTTAATAAAAATGTACACTTACGCAATAAAATTTTTATTTACTTCCTAAATAAAAACTAACATATATGTGTGTGGCATATCTTAGACGTTTCTACGTTTTACCTATTTAATCATCAATAAAACAGGGTTATTGCTTATTAATCTTTACAGATACAATATACGTATGAAATCTACTACAGAGTGTTTTGTTTGTTTTTAAATACGAATGAGTACATCATAAATATGAATGCCTTTTTTTTTCTCTTGAGTAACTATTTATCCAATCAATTAATGTTCTAAAATAGTAATATTTAAACAAAATCAAACATAAAGTTACTGAAAAATGATCTTCACAAGATCAAAGAGATGATGCATTAGATAAATTAGGATTTTTCTTGTCATCTCTCTTCATAGCTTTAGTCCATGATTTTCTAATGGCAGGGTCTTTTGGCACACTGAAAAACAACTTTTCGCTAGAAGTTACTGGTTGTATTAGTGCAGAGTGGTACAATACCAGGGATCTGTTTAGGAAAAAATTGGGTCCTTTAAAGGACCCTTCACAAATTTTTTCATCTCAAAACAGGACCCTTCACAAAACTTTTTGCCTTAAAAAAGGACCCTTCACAAAATTCCTTGTCTTAAAAATAGGCCTTTTACAAAAATTTTCCAGCTCTTAATTAAACCTTTCACAAATTTAATCATTTAAAAGTAAAATCTGACCTATCACTTTTACATATATAAAGAAAATATATGTATTTTACATACATATATCTTCTTAAAAATATATAAAAAGAACCTGAGTATAACGTTCATTTCAGATTCACAAAATTAGGACGAGATTTTTCACAAATGTAAAAAAACTCTTCACAATTTCACAAAAACAGGACCCTGACAGGAAAGTCTGGACAGACCCCTGAATACAGTACAGTAAAACCTCCTTAAAGCGACCATGTTTCATTCTAATAAAAATTGATCGTTTCAAGAGGTGGCCTCATAATGGAGGTCATGTTTAAATCTAGATTTTAATTGTTGAAAAAAAGTAGAAATAATGTTACTAGAATTTATTTTTCACATTAGGAAAAAATATAAAAATTTAAGTATCAAAATAAAAGTTAATTATATAAGTTAATTACTGCAGTGTTTAAAAATGAATATATTGACGATTGCTTTGGTTTTACGGTTTTATCTTTCATAACATTTATTTCCAAGTCCTTTCAAAATTCAGTAAATAAATACAATTTTTTTTTTTTTTTTTTTTTTTTTTTTTTTTTTTTTGGACGGGAACAAATAAAGATATTTTCATTAATTTATCTATTTCTTTGAGAGTTTCCTAACTGAATAGGGTAGGGGAGTTTATTGATCGTCATTCTTAATTCGTCATCAGAGTTAACTTCATTGTCTAAAAAGGCATAAAGGGGTTTAAGCACTTAAAAGTTACCGGAATAATAATAATAATAAAAAAAAATCTAAACTTATTTAGAGGTTTAAAGCCCCTCGGAATTATTTTTCTAATAAAACCTTCTTCAAGTGACAGGAAAAAACGGAATTTGTTTCCTTTTCTTCAAAGAAATTGGTCGCTCATGGAGAGAGGTCAGCTGGGATGGTCTCTGAACGGAAGTAAAATTAGTATTGAGCTTATGGGAATAAATTTCGTCCAATGAAAAACTGATCGTTCAGGGAGGTGGTCGCTTAATGGAGGTGATCGCTTAATGTAGGTGGTCGCACAGAGAGGTTTCACTGTATTTATAATATGACTTTGTGCTCTCAGTCATAATAATTTTAGAAACAGCAATATTTAAAATGAACAAGTTGAAAAGCGACACACGTAAAGAATAACAGTCGTTTGTTGTCATGAACTGTGACGTCAGATGTATTAGTATTATGGAGCGTTTTCGGGATACGGTAAATAGTGCGATATTAAAACAATCATAAATCAGTAATAAAAGCTCAAAATAAAAAACATATGCAGGGTATCCTTCTTATTTTTTCATGTACTATTGTTTCGTGATAAAGTTAGAAAACGTGCAAATTCTCCATTGCGTACTACATTTTGTCTCTTATTCGGAAAAAAAAAGAAAAAACTAACGCTTTTCACCGCTTTGAAAGAATCTCTTGTGACTAGAGGTCTATTTCGCAAATATTAAGAAAATTACTGCATACAAAAATATTAAAATGGGTAGTATTATAGAGAAATGTTTGATAAAAACGTTGAAGTAGACAGTTTTTAAATCGAAGAATTATTTTAAGAGATATTTAATGTTAAATCTGGATAAAATTGTCTCATTAAAAAAGTCTCATAGGAAAAAAAAATATACATGGGAATTTAATCATTTTCATTCAATAGAAACTCGAAGTTTGCAGAGTGCATTTATTATTTTTAACTTGCCTAATTTTTTGACGGTTTATTTCAATTTTAAATTAAAATTTTCAGAATTTCCAGAGATATTTTTTACATATTTTAGAAAAGGTTATTTTAAATTGTTGCCAATTGTTAAAACAGCGCAAAGAATAATATATCCTTTAAATTAAAAATTTATTCACACATGACTATTATAAACAGAAAAAAAATCCTTTTAAATTAGAATTAAATGATAGCGTGTTAAAAGCAGGAAAATATTAAACATTACGTCATAAAAATTGTTTTTACACATGCTTACTTAAAATGAAAGAAAATTATAAAATAATCAATTATTTTCAAATTAGAATTAAATGATTACGCATTAAAAGCAGGAAAACATTGAAAATTACGTCATAAAAATTATATTTACACGTGAATATTAAAAGAAAAAGAAAATTTTTAAATAATAAATTCATTGATATGTGTTAAAAGTCGTAAATGGAGGAAATTACGTCATATTGGCCAAAGTGGCCAAATAATAATATTGCAAAACAGTTTAAATTAAAAAATATATTTATATGAGAGATTTATTTCAAATTTCGAGATGATATTTTTAACTATAGTTGCCAATTTTAAGGTAGCGCAAATAATAATATTATCTTTCTAATAATAAAAATATTTTCAGTTGAATGTTACAAAGAGAAAGGAAAGTTTGGTGAAAATTATGTCAGATTTAAAACGTTACATTTAAAATCTCTTATTTAAAATCATTTTCTTATAGCGTTGTTAAAAAATACCATAAAGCAAACACTCTGTTGACTTAGTTCCTTTTATATTTGGTATTTTTCAAATGTTTAACTAATCTTATTTAATCAAGCACGGAAACAGCAACTAACATCAGCTGATTCGGTCTTGAAATCCCTCAGTAAAAGGGAAACCCGTTTACAGTAAGATCGCCATTGATTTTTTAATTATACAGAGCAGCCTCGATTATCCGAGCTAATTGGGACTGTTAGTAAGTCGGAATCGGAAATCTCGGTTAATAGAAACTGTGTGTAAAAACTCGCCGTGCTTGCGAATTTAACATCTCTTTTAAAAAAATATATAGAACGTTTTTTAAATAATAAAAATAAATATATGTAAAGTTCTGTTTCACAGCTTAACAAATTTAAAAAGAAAATCAACTACCAGTAGTAAATTTTAAAATGCAAATTGAAAAATTTACGAAAGTTCACACAGCCACTGGAAACAAAACATTGTTCGCTATTGACTTCTCAGGGTCCAGTGTTTCTTTGGAGTTGAGTGCTTTTGGGGGCAGAAAGGCCTGTATAGCACGGACAGTGAGCTAAAGAGTGTGGTTATTTTTAAGGCTCATTCAAAAGGGGAAAAAAAAAAATCAGACTTTGTTATCGGCTCGGTTAACAGAAACCTCGATTAATCGAAGCTCGGTTAATCCAGGTTCTACTATAATTCAATCTTCCGTAATCTTTTTAAAGCAGATCAAATTAATGGACTTTAGCACAAAGTCACATAGCTGATAACTGCCATGCTTGTTGGCCACCTTTTTTTCAAAAAGTTTGCTTCACCTTATTCAATTAATGAGATATCTCCGATAAAATAAGTCACATTTTCCCGTTCTAAAATACTGGTATCCAAAAATCGTAGCATGTAACTGACACTACAAGTACTCATGGAACTAGACTATTTTAAGTCTGATTTTTATTATAGACTATATAAAATTATTAAAAATATATATTATGATAGGAACTACGGGCTATTTACGTTACAGATATAAAAATCATGTTTTTTTTTTTTTTTTTTTTTTTTAGGGAAAAAGAAATAAAAACCTATTTGACGATAGGTTTATAAAGACACATTTTGTATTTGTTATATTTCAGGGGATGAGGAGGGGGGGGGGGGACTATTTTTATTAAATATCGCAATTAGTCCACATGGCAGATATAATTATGATAGACACTAGTTTGCTTCGCCCCTCTATGGCGCCTTATGGGTCCAGCTTCCATAACTCAGAAACCACCTTTCGGACATCAATGCAACAGATTCCAAACGTTATAAGTAACTTAATAATCACCCTATATAGCATTAAAGTAAATTTATGAGTACTGCATACTATTTTTTTATCGTAATTTCTGAAGAGAAAAAATTATTTCGGTTCCATTCTTAGGTACTGGTCTGAAAAATTTTGAAAAAGGGGGGAAGGAGGGGACATGAGACTGCTGTTTGTGAAACAACACAACGGGGTCTGGCTTATTCAACTTGGGTTTTGGTGACTTCAATTGGAAGGTGGTTTGTTTAAAAGAATGCGTTCCCTGCCCCATGAAAATTGGAACTATTGGTGCACCATCTATGTAAGGATTTAATAATTATAAATTAACATTTTGGATTTATTAATTTAAGGATAAAGTGTTTTTAAAGGAATATCAAATGAAACCCTCTGTGCGATCTGCGATTATACTTACCCACTTGTTTTTATATACAAACTGCTATAAGGAAAATTGTAATAAAATAGTAAAAATTAAATCTGCATTAAATTCCATAAGTATCTTTTTTTTTAATAATTTTATCACTAACCTCAAAAAAGTAATGATATCAATGCAAAAACCCTCGACGGGTTAAAAGTTTCTGACGCAGCACTTTATCTTATGCTCTAAGAATTTTAAATATGGAACTTAAAAATACTGATATCAAATTTTGAGTGACGTTATGCTATTTCTTAAAAAATATATTTGTATTTATTTCATCATTTTATTTTTGTTTTATTTATAATCGCATGTGCAAAAGTTATGTTCAACATGAAAAGCTGCATAAAATTTTATTCGCTGTTGCTTTATCATTTACATCTCTCATAAATTAAAAATATGAGTTTTAAAAGATATGATATAAAATTTAAGTGACGCCTTGATGTGACTTTAAAAGGTTTGTTTTAAAATTCAATTTAAATTATTTTTGACTTGGTTAAAATATTTTTTTTACATCTACACAATACTTTTAATTTTCCAATTCACTGTTAAATATATCACTTTCATTGAATCTATACTATGCATTGAAATGTATTTATTTCAATAAATTGATTTATCTTTTGTGTCACGCTATTCAAAATTGTGAGTAAGATTTATGTAAATGGTTTCTTTGCGTCAAACTATCCTTTTTCATACAATTCATGTAGTTTGGACACAATGACGCAAGGAAACGTGTCAGAAAGTTTCGCGTTTCTTGAGAAAGAAACTTGAGAGCCGCGTTAATACTGAGAATATAAACCTCCTTTTATAAATTAATTCTTTAAAAACAGAAGAAAAAACAGAACAGGCAAAGGGTGTGTCCTTTTTCAATATTTATATTTCCATTATCCACTCAATTTTCACGGTGCTAAAACTTTGTTTTTTAAGTGCTAAAAAATAAATTTCATCTTCGGCAAACGCTTATACACCACTCAAAAACCTGTCGGTTATACCTTTGCCTGAAACACTGATGGAAACACGAGATAAGGGGAAGCTAACGCGCTAAAAAGTTATTAATGTTGTTTACAACCTCATCAAAACCTCCCTTTAAAAAAATAAAAAACACTACAAAAAACAAAAAAAATACAAACGCAAAATCTTTGGGTAAACACGAACGCGTTCTTCAGGGGGAAAAAATGCCAAGCTATGCCCATGATTTATGGTTTTACAGCATTAAAAAAAATTTGCAGTTAATAAATGATACTTCGCGAAGTGCTATGGTTAAAGAGAAAGTTGGAAGTTAAAAGCCCTATAATTATACATCCCCGAAATTAATTTCTGTCGACCTTGTTTTTGGACTAGCTAAAAAATAACTAGTTTTTTCCACGGAAAGGAGGGAACCACAGTGGCAAGGAGTTCGTTAAAAGCAGTCACTAATCACTATAATATTCGGAAATAATTCATCGGTTAGATGAACACGTATTGACCACATAGTAGTGTAGGAGAATAGAGAGGAAATCCATATTTGACGTTGTAAACGATTTTTGATCATTATAATGAGATGTGTTTGAGGTTTGATAACAAGAATTTTGCAGCGGTAATAACAAGAATAATGACCACAGAAACGGAAATAATATAGATCGAAAAACTTTTGGGTGGTTATTGTAAAAGTGAGAACAAGATATTTTGATTTGATGAAATACTTTTATCACTGGTTCGTTCATTGCGTTAGACAGGTACGCCCACTGAAAAAAATGAAGTACTGAAAAACGAGTAAATCGGTGGTTGATTGGTTGGTTGATTTTTGACGGTCGATTATCTACTCTAGGGATATAGGCCCGAGGGGGGAGTGCCCTCTGTGGGGGGTCTTTCTAAGGGAACCTAACCCGTATTTACGCATGGAAACCCATGGCTCGAAGAAAACCACGAAAACTCCGAACGATTAGGCCGACGGGCGCGATTGGGTTTGAACCCAGCACCTCCCGTCTACCAGCTTCGAGAGCAGAACCTCTCAGCCACTGGTGGGGCAGTATATCGAATTGAGTATTTTTGGATAAAAAATGAATCTATGCTTGCGAAATGTTGAAACATCACATGTTATCAAACCCAAACAAAACGATAATTTTGTACCCTGAAATGGTTTATTTCATTTATGGTGGTATAAAAGATGTTTATTAAGGGTGTATTCGAAAAAATATTTTTCCACCCTCAACAGCTCGAAATTTTCTGAGACATTTTCAGACTCATTTTTAAAAGTAAAAACACGAAACTTGCTGGGGTGATTTCTGAAGACATGTTTAACATGCCGTGTGATTTCATTTTCAGCTCAATTCATTAGAATTTGATTTTTAAACAATTATTTTCTCAGTATGACCATTTTTTTCATTCCCAGATCGCCCGCTTCGGAAAATTCGGTTCAAAATGCCAACTTTGACAGCGTTTTTTACAGTATTTTCTGCATTTATCAAAAAATTAAGAAGCACCGCACATGATATAGTTTCTAAATAACAGAATTTCTATGTTTGACGCGTTTGAGAGCAAAAATGAATTTTAAAATGAATCAGAAAATAAGCAGTTTGGATCGGAATACACTCTTAATTTAAATATTAAATTATGCACAGTATTTTAAAATAATTTAAAAATGCTTGGAAATAATGCTCTTGTCATAAAAATATTCGATTTGGGTATCTTGTTAATAATTTTTCTAATTTTCTAAATAAATAATCAATTAAACGTTTTTTGTTATTAACTTTGAACGGGAAATAAATGTCAGTACATTTTTACTTTAATTTTTCGGTTTAGGGGGGGGGGGGGGAGGCAGTACATAACGATTCATATTTGAACACAACCATGGAATCAAAAATGAGTACATGTGTTTCTCAATTTTGAGTACATTTGGATCGAAGCTATTTTGAGCAGGTGACGCCTTTAAAATTGAGTACTTTTTACTCAACTTTGAGTACCCATTTTTTTTTTTCAGTGCCCGCTTTAAGCGATTAATTCGCTCAGAGAAATCATCGTGTAATACGTAAGCACGTAAAGTGAATTTCTTTTAATATGCATGACATAAAAATACGTGTTGTTTAAAAGAAAGTAACTAAAATTTCAATCTTTGCAATGAAATACAGTTTTATTAAATGTAAATTAGATAAAAAATATTCTTTAAGTACGTAACAAAGGGTAATTTTTAGGTGCGTTTGTAATTATATAAATACGTATCACTTATCGTCGCCGTCTGTCTATTTTCATGATATAACAGCGCAAAACTACCCAACTGAATGGTTTGAAATTTAATGTATATAATAGTTGCAGAATTTTATCAAATCAATCCCAATTGTTATGGAAATCGAATCCAAAGGCTGTTCTCAAATACAAAAGTGCAACTTTATGACATAGGTTTTAATTTATTTTTGTTCGGAAATGCATGAAACTAACAGGTGTTGTTGTTCGGAAACTATGTCATCGAACTGCTTTTTCCGTTTTCTTGTAAACGCAATAAATCTTTCAGAAAATACTGTCAAAGTTGAGATTTTGAACTGAACTTCCAAACGAAAGATTAAAATCCACTTTGTAAGGAGAGAAAAATGCCGTGTCACGTGATCAAAATCGCTTCTAACTCAATAGGTAATTGATGGATCAAAAAATGGAAAACACAGTCGGATTTCAAATCGCTTCTCTGGTCAGGCTTTCCAATTTTATATCTTTCCGTTAAAAAATGAATTTGTAAATGCGTCAAAACAACGTTTTGCGCTTGTTGAGCGCAACATTCAGTTGAGAACAGCCTTAAGTGATTAATTCGCTCAGAGAAATCATCGCGTAACACGAAAACGCGTAAAAGTGAATTTATTTTAATATGCATAACATAAAAATATTTATTCTTTGAAAGGAAATAACTAAAATTTCAATCTTTGCAATGAAATACAGTTTTATAAAATGTAAATTAGAGAAAAAATATTCTTTAAGTACGTAAAAAGTGTGTCCTTTTTAGCTGTGTAATTAATTGATTGTTCGTAATTATATAAACACGTATCACCTATAGTCGTTTTCTGATCCGTCCATCTGTCTGTCTGCATATAACAGTGCAAAAACGACCCAACTTAATGATTTGAAATTTAATGTATCTAATCGTTGCAGAATTTTGTCGAGTCAATTTCAATGTTATGAAAATCGAATCAAAATTTAAGGGTGTTCTCAAATCCAAAAGGGCAACTTTCTGACATAAGTTTTAATTTATTTTTGTTCGAAAATGCATGTAACTAGCTGGGGTTGTTGTTCAGAAACTATGTCATTGAGCTGTTTTTTCCATTTTTTTTTTCAAACGCAATAGATCTTTCAGAAAATAGAGTCAAAGTGGGGTTTTGAACCGAATTTCCACGCGAAGGGAGAAAGAGCACTCAAGAGCGGGCGAAAAACATGTTTGTCACGTGATCGAATTCGCTTCTAACTCAATAGGTAATGAATTGATCAAACAATGAAAAAAAAAATGTTCAATTCCAAATCGCTTCCATGGCCAGGCTTTCCAATTTTATATCTTTCCGTTAAAAAATGAATTTGTAAATATGTCAAAACGTTTTGCGCTTGTTGAGCAGAGCAGTTAAGAACAGCCTTAAAAAGATAAATAATAAAAGTTTTCTTCATTCTATTAAATCCTATCCTACGTCATGAATTCAATGCTATCCCATGATTAGGTCATGATTCTAGATTGCCAGGTTGATGAAGTCCTATCGAAGAGGGAATCCAATTATTTTCATAGGACTGAATTTAACCTTATAGAATCGTAATCAATTTTGTATTCATGCTTTTATGCATAAGAGTGCAACAGCTATGGCACCAAGATCTGAATATTTATAGAAATAGTTATAGTACAAACGCACCTCATTTACCACGTGTGACATACAATTTCCAACTTGTTATATTCTAACTTGTCAATCCCCCCCCCCCCCCCTAAATTGTGTTCAGTAGTGAATTCAGGAAATAGATTGGGATCCCCCCCCCCATAACATCGAAAGGCTGTCTTAAGGCTGTTCTCAACTGCCCTGTTCAACAAGCGAAAAACGTTCTGACAAATTTACAAATTCATTTTTTAACGGAATGATTTAAAGTTGAAAGCCTGGTCATGGAAGCGATTTGGAATCGAATTGTGTTTTCCATTTTTGAATCCACCCATTACCAATTGAGTTAGAAGCGATTTTGATCACGTGGCAAAGACGCTTTTCACCCTTTCTTTAGTGGTTATTCTTCTTTCGTGCGGAAATTCGGTTCAAAACGCCCACTTTGACACTATTTTCTGAAAGATCTATTGTGTATGCCAAAAACGGAAAACACAGTTCGATGACATAGTTTCTGAACAACAACACCTGCTCGTTTCCTGAATTTCCGAGCAAACATAAATTAAAACTTATGTCATACAGTTGCCCTCTTGGATTTGAGAACAGCCTTAAAAGATTTTGGATTTTATGCTTATGAATGGTCTAGAAGTGCTAGCCCCCCCCCCCCCCCCCTCCCCCAATCAAATTCCACGGTATTGACGCCGGGACTGTGGAAATATATGTGAATTCAAAACACAGATCGCGTTATAGAGAAAACGCGTAAATTGATATCACGTATAGCAGGCCAAACCTGTATATGCAGTGTGGTCCGAAAAATTCTGGACACATTTTAAAATTCAATATAAAATCAAATAATTGTAGTACAGTAGTGCGGATTGGACTAAAATGCTTATCAGATTGAAAAGTTTTATTCACGTGAATGAAAAAAATTAGTACAAATTTGATCATAGATGGTGCCACTTTATGATTTCTCTGAAAAAAAATGAAGTACTCAAAAATAAGTAAATCGATGTACTCATATCGAAATTGAGTATGTTTGGATCAAAAATGAACCTATCCTTTCTCAATTTTGAGACATCACATGCTATCAATCACAAACAAACCGATTATTTTGTACTATGTAATGGTTTATTTCATTCATGGAGGCATAAAAGATGTTTACTAATTTTAAATTTAAATTATGCACAGTATTTTAAAGTAATTTAAAAGTGTTTGCAAATAATGCGCTTGTCAAAAAAAAAAAAAAAAAAAAAAATTCTATTTGAGTATCTTGATAATAATTTTGCTATTTTTCTTAATAAATAATCAATTAAACGCTTCTTGTTAATAACTTTAAACGGGAAATAAATGCCAGTACATTTTTACTTTCATTTGTAGGTTCAGAGGGCAGAACATGGCGATTCATATTTGAATACAAACATGGAATCAAAAATGAGTACACGTGTTTCTCAATTTTGAGTACATTTAGATCGGAGCTATTTTGAGTAGGTGACGTATTTAAAATTGAGTACTTTTTACTCAATTTTGAGTACTCATTTTTTTTTCATTGTGCTTTCAAACATGCGTTTTTTTTTATTTTCAGATTAATTTTGATGCTGTGATACAGAAAGTATGACTCCCAGTGCTTAGTCGTATTTTTGTGTCACAGCTACAAAATTACACTGAGAAAAAATATGGTTCTGGCATCTAGAATCTAAATTGTGGTTGTAGAAAAAGTAGTTCAATGTTATCCTTATAAATTCTAGTTTGTTAGAGTTCTAGAGTGTCCGACTAAAATTCAAGAGCGTTTTCCTGTATTCTCGTGGTCAAACTTATTTAAGGGTGTATTCCGATCCAAACTGCTTATTTTCTGATTCATTTTAAAATTCATTTTTGCTCTCAAACGCATCAAACTTGGAAATTCTCTTATTTAGAAACTATATAATGTGCGGTGCTGCTTAATTTTTTGATAAATGCAGAAAATACTGTAAAAAAACGCTGTCAAAGTTGGCATTTTGAACCGAATTTTCCGAAGCAGGCGATATGCGTAAATACGGGTTAGGTTCCCTTAGAAAGACCCCCACGGAGGGCACTCCCCCTTGGGCCTATATCCCTCGTGTAGATAATCGGCCGTCAAAAACAAACCAACCGAAGCGGGCGATCTGGGAATGAAAAAAATGGTCATACTGAGAAAATAATTGTTTAAAAATCAAATTCTAAAGAATTGAGCTGAAAATGAAATCACACGGCATGTTAAACATGTCTTCAGAAATCACCCCAGCAAGTTTCATGTTTTTACTTTTAAAAATGAGTCTGAAAATGTCTCAGAAAATTTCGAGCTGTTGAGGGTGGAAAAATATTTTTTCGAATACACCCTTAAGAATCTCTGCCAAAAGATGCGAACACAAGAGGTTAATAACTATAATTCTAATTTATGAAACCATTCCAAAAATCAAGCGATCCTTTCTCGCTATTGAAATGATTTATGATTGTTTCGTCACCTAGAAAACAAGAGACTAGAAATTCTAGATCATTTCGTCTATTCAGCTGAGTTGTTTACCCTATTCGCATAGCTCGGAAATCAATATTTCTAGATGAGGAATTCTGAAAATGACTACCTATTCATTCTAGGCGAAGGCGGTATTTTTTTCCCTCAGTGTAATCTGAAAATCAATAAAAACGCAGGTTTAAAAGCACACATACAGACGCCTAGCGGCACCAGCTTTGATCGAAATTTCGAACTAATTATTTTCATTTGCTTGAAGAAAACTTTTCATCCTGAGGAACATTTTAGTTCAAACTGCACCCCTGTATGACAATTATTTGATTTTATATTGAATTTTAAAATGTGCCCAGGAATTTTCGGACTCCCTGTATTTAAATGCATACCAGAAAGGTTTCATTTCATAAAAAGTGGAAGAAGAATGAAAATACGCTTGTAACTTTCTATTGGCATAAAACAGAAAATTGATAAATTAGAAAAACACCCGAATTATTACTTTATTTTATTAACCATTTGGAAAAATGATTATTGTCCTCGGTCAGGGTAGGAAATCAAAAGCGTATCTGAAGCGTTTTATTAGTTGAATCCCGCATTTTATTCGTTTTTTTTATGGGTCTATATAGTAATCTGTATTTTCCCTTTACTTTCAACAGAGATGGATACTTCTGTTGCCACCATGACAAAAAAGTAATAAAAACTACAAAAAAAAAATATTAATAACTCAGAAACAAATTGTGATACAGCTTTCAAACAAATTGCATTTAAAAGTTCATTTTTTTTCTATACGACGGTGTAAAAAGTAATATTGTGGGAGTGTTTAGAAGTTTAAGAAGAAATTTCATTTAAAATGGGTCCAGGAATATTAATGTTTAATCCATGGCGTACGTAATGTATGACCAGCTCCGTAGAAGTTTAAAAATTTACAGTAAAAATGTAATCCATGGCGTACGTAATGTATGATCAACTCCGTTCGATTTTTTATGTCTTAAATTTTAGTCTTTGAAAAAATCATTTTCCAAATTGTCGTTGTAATTTGTTAAATTGCATTTTTTTTTTTTTTTTTTTTTTTTTTTTAACGGGGAAAAAAATAAGATATTTACAATTTTACTATGCGTGTGTTGTCGATTATTATCTTTTTGTTTCATTTATAAGATCGATTGAATGTGGTCATAAGAAATTTGTTTTATATAGACGAACTTTTCTCCGCAATTTTGCCGTGTTTAATGCTCTGAAATTATAAGTATATAATAAATTATACCACATTGTAATAATATACTGCTTTCAATTTCTAAAAGGTGTATGATAAAAATATTAAAAACAGTAACAAAAGTTTTATTATACTGTTTGCATGTAAAGAGTTTAATCATGAAGTCTTTTATATTTTTTAACAGAAATAAATATGTGAAATTTTCAGAAATATTCCAATTAAGAATTAAGACTTTTTTTTAATGGATACATTTTTAATAAAATCCACTGTGACACCGAAGTGTTATTGTGTCACAAAAAATTGACAACTTTCTAAAACATTTTTTGCCTTTATGTACTATAAAACGACAAACGTTTTTGAATTATTTCTCATCTGAATAAGTAAAAAAATACGTTTCATGCATTTTTGAGTGTCAAAGTTTTATTTAAAAATCAATCCATAAATGTGTCAAAAAGTTTCGCCGTTGTTGAGCGGGGGGAAATACTTTTTTGAAGCAGAAGGATTTTTTTTTTTTTTATACCCCTTTACTTTTATATTTTTATATTATACAATCATAAATGTTCATGTTCGCATTACTTTTCTTTCTAATGTTGTCTTTAAATTCTGCGAAATAACCCCTTCAGATAAACATCAATTCAATGAAGCTCGCTAAATAAACCAGAAACTATGCATTTCAATTGTATGTAAATCTTTTAAAGTAATAAAAGTCATCCTTCCAAATCCCTACAATACATTCTTTCTGACAATATACATATATAATACAATTTATAAACCGGAATTTATGAAGGATGTGAAATTCGAAACGCTGTACTGATCACTAAAATTCAATTCTAAAATACTTGTTACCAGGATTTAGGGCTACGAACCCGGATTCAGAAATTGGCTACCACATTGAAATTTAGTAGTTAAACGTGTATTACAGAACAGATGATGAGAGAGGTCACATGCATCATTAGATTGTCAATATCATCATTTACAGAGATGTGGCTTTTTGTTGTTGGAATGCACTGTGTCATTTTCCGATCTTATCGTCCGTTTTTTGGTAGTAAAATAGAAAAAAAATTCTATCTTTAGGGCGGAAATTGAGTTGTTTTCAAGAAGCATAGATTGTCTTATTTATCAAAAGTGATTTCAATATGCATTTCAAATAGGTGCCGTTACAACATGCTAGCTAAATATATTTTAAATTGTAGCTTATATTAAATTGTACACCGGTAAAATTAATCTGTGCTCAATAGTTTATAATTAAAAAGGAGGTTTAACACCTTCGGGACGATCGTCTTTTACAGAATTGTTAATCTTTTATTACCGGTTTTTAAGGGTGTATTCCAATCCAAACTGCTTATTTTCTGATTCATTTTAAAATTCATTTTTGCTCTCAAACGCACCAAACTTGAAAATTCTCTTATTTAGAAACTATATAATGTGCGGTGCTTCTTAATTTTTTGATAAATGCAGAAAATACTGTAAAAAACGCTGTCAAAGTTGGCATTTTGAACCGAATTTTCCGAAGCGGGCGATCTGGGAATGAAAAAAATGGTCATACTGAGAAAATAATTGTTTAAAAATCAAATTCTAATGAATTGAGCTGAAAATGAAATCACACGGCATGTTAAACATGTCTTCAGAAATCACCCCAGCAAGTTTCGTGTTTTTACTTTTAAAAATGAGTCTGAAAATGTCTCAGAAAATTTCGAGCTGTTGAGGGTGGAAAAATATTTTTTCGAATACACCCTTAAAAACGGAAATTTTTGTATTATTGAATCGCGAAAATGCTTGGATTAAATTAGGCAAAATTATCAATAAAAATTTACTGGTGAGAATAATCTCTGATTCTGAGCAGTTTACGTGGCACGTATACGGGTTACTAGTCCCCAAGGGGTTAAGGGGGCCGGGACACATAATATATATATATATATATATATATATATATATATATATATATATTGAGTTAAAATTTTGAATTTTTTTTTATGATTAACCATATCATTTGTAAATAAAATCACAGGAACACAAAACTTCTCATAATTTTTTTGAATTAAAAATAAAAAATTTATTAAAAAAGTGGTGTAATTTAAATCGTTATAACTCAAAATGTCATTTGAAGAATTTCATTTTTGTTTCATTTAAATAAATAGAAATATATACATTTAAATTTTGATTCAGCATTTTTAAAATATTAATTTAAATTAAAAAAAATATTTAAAGTAAAAAAAAAAAAATAAATAAATATAAAAAAAAAAAAATCGTATTTTCAAAGGTAAATATTTTTTTCAAATTTGCTGGTTCAAAACTAAAGTAAAACAATTGAAAAAGACATGTTCCAAGTACGAACCATTCATTCTTAACGGTTCTTGACTTATAACAATTTAAATATGAGAAATAGTGAAAAAACCTATCATGAAGAAAACCCATTTTCACAAGAAGTCGTTTCATGACAACCATTGCTTGAAAGCTAGATTTTGAAAACAAACCAAAAAGAAAAAAAATAATATTTTCTGTTCCAATTATATAGAAACATCATTTATACGTCATTTTAAATAGAAAAAAAATTTTAACGCAATAATTTTTTTTAAGAAAAATTCAAGATTTTTGTGTCCTGGACCCCCTTAAGTTTTTTCCTTTAATATTTTAGATTTTTTTTTAAATATATATATTTTTTCCTTACTTTTCTTTTCTTTTCTTTCGTTCTTTATTATTATTATTATTGTTTTTCTCTGCTTACTTCAAACTGCCCGATTTTTGTGCCTCCTTAAGTTTTTTCCTTTACTATTTTGGGATTTTTTTTAAAAATTTAAACTTTATTTTTCCTCCCTTTTCTTTTCTTTCCTTTCTTTCTTTATTTTTTTTCTTTTTTTTTTTTTTTGCTCTGCTTATTTTAAACTGCCCGATTTATTTTATGGTGAAATTTAGTGTGACAAAATATGATTTCAGTTTGTCTGTCAACCGTCTGTTTATGCACTAACTCGTGTGCATATAATCAGACTGTCATGAAACTGCTATATGTTATTTTGGTTTACTACGGCGTGTTCGCGTATTGAGAATGAGATGTGTTAGCATTTACGATTCATTTACAGGGATACTAAAAAGAATTCCGTTACATTGCGGCGTACGGGGAAAACTCGCCTGCGGTGTATTTTTATGATATTACATTATTTTAACTATACAGGAACAGGCATCCTCCGACTCACGTATTACGCGACTTGCGTAAATTCGCCAAGTTAAGTAATAAATCTCGAAAATTACATTTGTGAACATATTAGCGCGTTTGATACGCATTTGCATATATTTGATATTTATTTTATAAATAAAGTATATGATATAAATCACAACCGTAATATATAGTTTATATATTAGATAGAGGGATATTTTTATTGGTATATACAATCAAATCTATAATAAAACAACTTAATCTTTATCGTTAGTTATTCACAGTAGTCATCTAATTCATAATAAATACAGTTTGTGCTTATCAAGGTTTATTTTATTTTGGGAGTGCTCTTCATTTGTCTTGCCATCTGAAATTCATGGAGAGTAGGTTAAATTATCTTCTTTAACAGTTTCTTATTTTTAGACTCGTATGATGTAGATTCAAAATTGTTATAAATCAATTCATCAATGCTAGATTTATAAATCCCGTATTCCACAAGATATTTGAAAAGTGTTCTTTAAGTTTATTTTTATATTTTTTCATACGTTTATAGTTTATTTACGAGTAAATACTGTCTCATGATACTTTATTTATAAAATAATACGGTGTAAATAATATACATATACATAATAAATATTGCGGTTTTAAAAAAAATTTTACGTAAGCAACTTACAAATTCGACTTACGTAAAATTCAAGCTACGGAACGCATTACTTACGTAAGTCGGAGGATGCCTGTATTGAAATTTATACACTAGCTGACCCTATGCTTGGTGGTTGAATGATTAGTGCGTTGCATTTGAGCCGAGAGCGTATAATAGATAAAAGAAAATGAATACTTTTTAGAAGAAAATTTCGGATTAAAAATGACATCTGTATTGGAAGACTTAAAAATAATTGTTGGGTTATAAAAAACACTTGAACTCAAATAGAGTTTTCCATTTTTTTTTTACAAAGGCAAAGAATCTTTCCGGAAATGCTGTCAAAATAAGGGTTTCGAATTGAATTTCCGGACACTTAGCCCGAAAAATTCGTCATAAATCAGAAAACTCTTATAACTCATAAACATTGGTGGCCAAAATTGTGGACATTTTTTGAAATTTTCATGTTTTATAACCTTGTGTGCTTATAGAATACATTAATTTTCACTTAAATACAAATGTTTATACATCAAATTCAAGGAAATTTAATGTAGAATTTAATAATAATAATAATAATAATAAAAACAGAATTAAAATATCTGCATTACAAAAAAGTTACACTTACTTTAGTCTGAAATATAAACACAATTATTCATGAATGCTGAAGTGTATTGTAATAAAAGCTTCCTAGCCAATCACAATGACTGTTCTGAGAATCAATCAAATGTCAGTAACTAAACTGTAGTATGTTTTGATTTGTAAAAGATGTATTTTGCTGGAATGAATTTTGCAGGTGAATACTAGTGTAACTAAATAGAATATATATATATATATATATATATATATATATATATATTTAAATATTTCTATTTTTTTTTTCTAAATGCAAATAATTTAAA
This sequence comes from Maratus speciosus, assembly GCA_963932465.1. Taxonomy (NCBI): domain Eukaryota; kingdom Metazoa; phylum Arthropoda; class Arachnida; order Araneae; family Salticidae; genus Maratus; species Maratus speciosus. The sequence continues at coordinate 20,814,259 of OZ010798.1, forward strand.
ACAATGTCATGAACAACAAGAACTGACTGGACACCTACAAAAAGAAGCAGAATTGTCCTATTGAGAGAAAATGGTCTCTTTTATGCAGAAATTGCAAGACAGGTTGGTGGATCCAGTCACTTTATCTGGCGTACGAAAATTGTGCTTACGTTATGAAGAAACTAAATCAATGATAAATAAGGCAAGATCAGGTCGAAAAAAATGCACAAGTGCTTCTGACGATAGAAAGATAAAAAGGATATGCCTCAAAGATAGAAGAATTTCATTGGATGATGTTAGATGTGAAATGAATGCAATGGGTACTTCAGTTAGTTCAAGAACAATAAGGAAGAAGATTAGCAGGTTTTGGACTGAAATGTTGAATTCCGAGGAAAACGTTTTTTTTTTTTAATCTTCAGCAACGCAACAAACGAGTTCAGTGTGCAAAAGAACACATTAATTGGTCAGAAAATGAGTAGAAGCAAATAATCTGGAGCGGTGAGAGTAAAATATCGCTCTTTGGTAGTGATGGGCGAAAATATGTGAGACGTAGAGTAGGGGAAGAGCTGCATCCTGATTGCATTGAAGAAACTACAAAGAACTCAACAAATGTCATGATTTAGGCCTGTATGTCTGCAAATGGTGTGGGCCGCATTCAAGTGATTGATAACATTCTGAATGAAAAAAAAAAAATAATACACCGAAATTGTTCTGGAACCAAAATTGATACCTTCCACAAGGGATTTCTTCCCCAATAAAGCACCATTTATCTTTCAGCAGGATTCAGCTCCGTGCCATACGGCAAAAATGTGCAAAGAATGGTTTAAAAATAAAAGCATACAACAATCACCCGGGCCAGGCAACAGCCCTGATCTGATTCCCATAGAAAATTTGTGGCGACGTTTGAAAATCCTTGTACAAAAAAAGCGTCCATCTAATAAAACGCAGCTTATTGAAGCTATAATTGATTCTTGGCATCATGTAATTAAAAAGGATGAACTCCAAACACTAGTTTTATCAATGAAAAGACGCTGTGAAGCCGTAATAAAAAACAAGGGTTATCTAACTAAATATTGAATGTGTAAGTGTAACTTTAAAATACAATGAAATCTAAGATAGATCTTACTTTTTGTAAGTGTAACTTGTTTGTAATGCAGGTATTTTAATTATTTTTTTTTAATTAAATTCTACATTAAATTTCCTTGAATTTGATATATAAACATTAGTATTTAAGTGAAATTTATAATATTCTTCAAGTACACAAAGTTATAAAGCATGAAAATTTCAAAAAATGTCCAAGAATTTTGGCTACCACTCTACGTAGTACATCATAAATAAAAAAAAATAAAAAAAAAAACGCTATTTGATTCCAAATCTCTTCAATAATCAAATCTGCAAATTCTTTGGTTTTAGTTATAAAAATGTGTTCTTGAAGATATCAGATAATTTCACATTGTCTTCGTGCAGAATTTTTTTTAAAACCCTTTTTATTATTACGGTGTGACGGTCATTACAAAAATGGAGAAGACGAAGTCACGTTGGATTGCGACTATCACCATTTACAAAGTGAAGGCATCTTGTTGAGCTTTATTTTCCGATTTTATCGTTCGTTTTTAAAGTTGTGAAAAAAGGGAAAATTTCCTCATTTAAGTCGAAAATTCAATTACTTTCAAGGATTTTACATATAATTCTATTTAGTAAAATAGCACTCCTACCCTTTATTACTCCGTTATTTTGACATGTTTGGGTAATACCGAGGAAAAAAAGTTCTTTGTTACAAGATATTTGCGTCAAATCTCAACCCATTAGTTCCGCTTGGCAGAAGTCCCTGCTAACATCAATTTTTAAGATTTGTACAACTAATTTCGAAAACAAATATTTAATGACAGAAATTTGCGATTAAATAAATTGAAGAAATTGTGGTATTTAAAACTTTAAACAACACGAAACCTATATTTTTCGCATCTGTTATAATATGAAATGTAAAAGCAACAGGAATTCCTTTTGCCATTTTGCCCAAATCTCCGTTTATATTGTGCAATAAGGATCTTAAGACTGTTCTTAACTGCTCTGCTCAACAAGCGCAAAACTTTTTGACACATTTACAAATTCATTTTTTAACGGAAAGGTATAAAATTGGAAAGCCTGGCCATGGAAGCTATTTGGAATTGAACTGTTTTTCCATTTTTGGATCAATCAATTATCTAGTGAGTTATAAGCAATTTCGATCACGTAACAAACACGTTTTTCGACCTTTCTTGAGTGCTCTTTCTTCCTTCGAACGGAAATTCGGTTCAAAACGCCCACTTTGACACTATTATCTGAAAGATCTATTGCGTTTGCAAAAAAATGGAAAAAACAGCTCAATGGCATAGTTTCTGAACAACAACACCAGCTAATTTCATGCATTTTCGAACGAAAATAAATTAAAACTTATGTCAGAAGGTTGCCCTTTTGGGTTTGAGAACACCCTTAAGGCTGTTCTGAAATCCAAAAGGGCAACTTTGAAGTTTAGCCGATATGTTTGTAGAAATTCATTTTTGAAGAGATGGTGTAATAAATTTTGATTTTAATTAAGTGGCATTTTTAATTAAATTAATATAATTTTAATTTTGTAAGTAATGTCTAAGAATGTGTGGAAAAAACTTTTTTGCTTTGAATAAATATTTAATTAGAAAAAAAATTGTTAAAATAAATTCGATTTACGTATCATGAATCGTATGATTCATTTTAAGAAAATTGGAAAATGCTTCCAATTAATTGCGTCAAGATTTTCATAATGAAAGGATTTTTTTTTTTTTTTTTTTTTTTTTTTTTTTTTTTTTTTTTAATAGGCATAGATTCTAATTGAGACATGCATAATTATTTTTAATTTTAAGATTTGAAAGGGTCAAATAAATTTACACGAATTTCATGTGAAAGGATTTTTTCTTTCTTTCTTTCTTTTTTTTTTTTTTCCAAGAATATAATTTTCGGTTTGGTTTTAGAGATTTTTTCAAGACATGCATATATTTTTTAAACAGTTAGAGGAATTATCTTATCTTCTTTTTTTCCCTTCCTATTTGACCGCCTTAAATTTTTTCTCCGTTTTAAACTTTGGTTAAGAATTAATTTTCAGATTAATGTTGCGGCATTTTATAAGGTATGCATACAATTTTCAGATAGTTTTCGTTTACTTTCAGAGTCTAAACTTATATTTTTTCCTACAGATGTAGCCACCATAGTTTTATCTCCAATTTAACTTTTGATTTTGAATTAATTTTACATGTTTATTTTTCTGTATGTCTCAAACTCGACTTTCTTTGACCTTTGGATTTCGAGATTTAGTTGGTAATATATTTTTAGTATGAGGATTTCAATATTGAAGAAGTAAGAATTTTACATTTTTATTTCTAAAACATGATAAACTGTTTTAATTGTGTGTTTAGAAAATGTGTTTAATTTATCAAAGAGAATTTCTCATTCAAAATCAGAAATGCACTTGACTTCAGATATTTCTGAAAAATTTATTTATGGGAATTCTTTCGAGACTTTTACTTATTGTTTGATATAAAGATGAGTTTAAAATTATTTATATCTCAAATAACTTAAAAGAATTTCAATATTTTCATATGTGAAATCTTTCGTGAATCTCACTTATTGTTTGATATAAAGATATGTTTAAAATTATTTGTCTTTCAAATAACTTAAAGGAATTTGACTTTAAATGTTTCTATATGTGAAAACTTTCAGGAATGTTACTTATTGCTTGATATAAAGATGAGTTCAGAATTATTTGTCTTTCTAATAACCTAAAAGAATTTGTATTTCAATGTTTTTATATGGGAAACAATTCAGGAATCTAACTTATTTTTGCTATAAAGATGAGTTTAAAATTAACTCGCTTTCAAATAACTTAAAAGAATTTGACTTTAAATGTCTTTCTTTGGAAATCCTTTCAGTAATTTTACTTATGTCTGATATAAAGATGAGATTAAAATTAATTCTCTTTCAAATAACTTAAAAGAAATTGACTTTTAATGTTTTCGTATGTGAAACATTTCAGGGATCTGACTTACTTTGATATAGTGATGAGTAACGATGATATTTCTCTTACAAATAATCTAAAATTTATTTACATTTCAATGTTTTCATATCTGAAAACTTTTAGGAAATTTACTTATTTTTGATAGGATGAGTTTAAAATTATTTGTCTTTCAAATAACTTAAAGGAGTTTGACTTTAAATGTTTTTGACAATTTCTGTATGTGAATCCTTTCACAAATTTTAATTATTTTTGACACAGATGAGTTTAAAATTATTTGTATCTCAAATGACTTAAGGCTGTTTTCAACTGCTCTGCTCAACAAGCGCAAAACGTTTTGACATATTTACAAATTCATTTTTTAACGGAAAAATATAAAATGAGAAGACCTGGACATGGAAGCGATTTGGAATTGAACTGTTTTTTCCATTTTTTGATCCATCAATTACCTACTGAGTTAGAAGCGAATTCGATCACGTGACAAACACGTTTTTCGCCTGCTCTTGAGTGCTCTTTCTCCCTTCGCGCGGAAATTAGGTTCAAAACGCCCACTTTGACGCTATTTTCTGAAAGATCTATTGCGTTTGTAAAAAAATGAAAAAAACAGCTCAATGACATAGTTTCTGAACAACAATACCAGCTAGTTTCATGCCTTTTCGAACAAAAATAAATTAAAACTTATGTCAGAAAGTTGCTCGTTTGGATTTGAGAACACTCTTAAAGAAATTTGACTTTAAATGTTTCTATACGTGAAAACTTTCAGGAATGTTACTTATTGCTTAATATAAAGATGAGTTCAGAATTATTTGTCTTTCGAATAACCTAAAAGAATTTGAATTTCAATGTTTTTGTTTGGAAATCCTTTCAGGAATTTTATTTATGTTTAATATAAAGATTAGATTAAAATTATTTCTCTTCGAATAACTTAAACGAATTTGACTTTTAATGTTTTCGTATGTGAAGCATTTCAGGAATCTCACTTACTTTAATATAACGATGAGTAACGATGATATTTCTCTTACAAATAATCTAAAAATTGTTTGCCTTTCAAAGTTTTCATATCTGAAACCATTCAGCAGTCTCACTTATTTTTACACAAAGATGAGATTAAAATTAATTTTCTTACAAATAATCTAAAAATTATTTGCTTTTTAATGTTTTCATATGTGAAACCTTTCAGGAATTTTACTTATTTTTGATATCGGATGAGTTTAAAATTAATTCTCTTTGAAATAACTTATAGGAATTTGACTTTCAATGTTTTCATATGTGAAACCTTTCAGGAATCTCACTTATTTTTACACAAAGATGAGATTAAAATTAATTCTCTTAGAAATAATCTAAAAATTATTTTGCCTTTTAATGTTTTCATATCTGAAACCTTTCAGGAATTTTATATATTTTTGATATAACGATGTGATTAAAATTATTTGTCTTTCAAATAATCTAAAAATTATTTGTCTTTGAATGTTTTCATATGTGAAACATTTCAGGAATCTCACTTATTTTTTATATAAAGAGGGCTTTCAAAATTGTTTATCTTGCAAATAACTTTGAAGAATTTGGCTTATTTCTATTTTTCTGTATGAGAATCGTTTCATGAATCTCACTTATTTTTGATATAAGATGAGATTAAAATTATTTGTCTTTCAAATAATCTAAAAATTATTTTGCCTTTTAATGTTTTCATATCTGAAACCATTCAGGAATTTTTCTTATTTTTGATATGAAGACGAGTTTAAAATTATTTGTCTTTCAAATAACTTAAAAAGAATTTGACTTTCAATATTTTCATATGTGAAACCTTTCAAGAATTTTATTTATTTTTGATATAACAATGAGTTCAAAATTATTTGTCTTTTAAATAACTTAAAAAGAATTTGACTTTAAATGTTTCTGTATGTGTAACCTTTCATGAATCTTACTTATTTTTGATATAAGATGAGTTTAAAATTAATTCTCTTTTAGATAACTTAAGTCTGTTCTCAAATCCAATGGTGCAACTTTCTGACATAAGTTTAAATTGATTTTTGTTCGAATACGTATAAAAAAAGCAGGTGTTAGTATTTAGAAACTGTGTAATCGAACTGTTCATTCCGTTTTATTGTAAACATAATAGATCTTTTAGAAAATGCTGCCAAATTTGACGTTTTAAACAGAATTTCTAGGCGAGAGAAGAAAAAGAGCCAGGAAGACAGAAAAAACGCCTCGCTCACGTGACCCATTTCGCTTATAACTCGGTAGGTAATGTATTGATCAAAAAAGGAAAAAAAAAACAGTTCTATTCCAAATCGCTTCCCCAATCAGCTCTGCCAATTTTGTACCTTTACATTTATAAATGAGTTAGTGAATGTGTAAAAGCGTTTTGCGCTAGTTGACGAAAGCAGTTGAGAACAGCCTTAAAAGAATTTGTCATTCAATGCTTGTGTACCCGAACCCTTTATGAAACTATCGAAAATAAACTTTCAATTTACTCATAGTTTAGAAAGAAGAAGCAGGCACGTTCAGACAGGATCCAACAAGTTTAGACAGGCACTTCCAAGCACGCAAGCAGCAGGCAACACTCAAAAAGACACTGATAAGAATGGTGTTCACTTCGCTTATATAGGCGATCTTATCAACTACTGACGTCACTGATAGTGAATCACGTGATTTGCGATATCCACCACTCACACGATAAAAGGAAGTCATGTGATACCTTGTCCCTTTCTGTTTAACCGATAAGGGATCCAACTTTTTTTCTCAGTCAGCCGAAGGAAGAATATGTCTTTAAAACATGTGGTGAATTTTTCTCTGTATGTAAAACGTATACGTAATATTTCCGCTTGCATTATATATGAAGATGAAGAAATTTCAAAGGTAACATATTTCGCTTTTTATTTTTTGTTGAAAATATTATATGCTGAAATATCTTTCCCTCGAAAGATTTGTAAGTGTTGTTAAATTTAAACATATGTCTGTATCCTGCAATATGCATAGCAAGTATTTAAAATTTCATTCGCGGAAATGTTGTTAAATTCGTAGTATCATTATTCATGAAATTATTTTTAAAAAATCACTTTATTATTTAAACGGTTTTTCAATTCTCTCCCCTCTTTTTTCAATGGGAACACTTATGTTTTTGTTGTTGCTGTTGTTTTTGTGATGTTTTACCCGGAGGCGTCGGGTGGTTGGTGGTAAATTCTTCAAATTTTCCCAAATTTTTTCATGAATGTATTCTCAAGAAATAATATTTTTCATGAATAAGTTCTCATAAACTTTCCATAGACTCTCAGCATTCTTTCTTTTAAGGGTGTATTCCGATCCGAACTGCTTATTTTCTGATTCATTTTAAAATTCATTTTTGCTCTCAAACGCATCAAACTTGGAAATTCTCCTATTTAAAAACTATATAATGTGCGGTGCTTCTTAATTTTTTGATAAATGCAGAAACTACTGTAAAAAACGCTGTCAAAGTTGGCATTTTGAACCGAATTTTCCGAAGCGGGCGATCTCGGAATGAAAAAAATGGTCATACTGAGAAAATAATTGTTTAAAAATCAAATTCTAATGAATTAAGCTGAAAATGAAATCACACGGCATGTTAAACATGTCTTCAGAAATCACCCCAGCAAGTTTCGTTTTTTTACTTTTAAAAATGAGTCTGAAAATGTCTCAGAAAATTTCGAGCTGTTGAGGGTGGAAAAATATTTTTTCGAATACACCCTTAAGCAAACATTTATCATACATTTTTCAAGAACTAAGAGAATTCAAATTTTTTAGGAATGAGTTTTCATGATCTATCATGTACTTTTCAAACGTAAGTTCCCATTTTCTATCCATGGGCTCTCACCATTCTTTCTTTCAAGCAAATATTAATCGTGTATTTTTCACGAGTTAACAGAAATCAGATTTTTAATGATTGAATTATCATGAAGTATCTGAGAACTCCCCTCGTTCTTTCTTTCAAGTTTTTCTGAAACAAGAATCTTTTAATACCGACACGCACATCCGAATAACATTTATGATGAAATATTATTTTCGATTTCAAAAGAAGAATGAGTTTTTCTATAATTGATACTATGTATTCTAAAATAATTTATAGGTGAATCGATTATTTTTTTTATGATTTTAAACATCACTTAGTGGAAATGATCTAATTTCATTTTCTTGTTTTAATTATTTAATTTAACATAGAAAATTAAGGTATACATTTCTTTCGTGATTAAACTTGCATTTTAGGATAAGTAAAAAGCAACAATAAGTTTAGATAAGTTCAAACATGATTAGACAAGTTCAAACATCTTTAGACAAAATCCGACAAGCATGCATGGTTACTCACTTGAAAAGAGTGACAAAAATGGGGTTCAAATGTTTTCTTATCGTTGATTGACGTCACTGATAAGGAATCACGTGTTTGCACAATCAACCAATCTATCAGGAGGAAGTTGTCACGTGATATTCTGTTTCGCGATAAGGATTTGCCATTTCACTTTAAGTCTTTCTGTTAAACGAACATGGCATGATCATGTTGATATAATAGGTAAGGGATGAATAAATTATGATTTTAAATAAGTTAGATGTTAGAGTTTTAATGATTTAAAATAAAGGTATTAGAATACAAAATTATTTATTAAAAATAATAATGGAAGTGTTAAACGATAATTTGAAATTAAAAACTAAACTGAATAGAAGAATTTAAAGTTTTGCAGGTATATTTCATAAAACTAAGTTGAACTGAAAATTGTAAAAGATTAGTTACACAAGGTTTATTATAGAAAATCTGCCAAAGAGATGTTTTAGTTGCAATACTATCAAACCTAGATAACCTAGAAATATTCCTAATCACTTGCAAACTAATATGAAACAGTGAGAATTTAATTAATTTAAATATAACAATGTGGTGATTTTTACATATGTCCAAAAATGCCTAAGTGAGTTTTCGTGGGAAATGCATAAACTTTGCAAAATTTTCATTCCAGCTCGATGTTAAATGAGTTTCTGAGTCTAAATTGAATTGAATTGAATTCGATTGTGAGTTAAAACATAAAACAGGCAAATTTTTATAAACATTTAACCTTAATTTTTTTTGGCAAATTATTTCTTTTTTCTTAACTGATTTTTTTTCCTTTACTTATTTTTATTTTCCTTTATTTAAATTTTTTCTTCTTATCTTAATTTTTTTTATTTCATTAATTTTTTTTCTTTACTTAATTTTTTTTCTTTACTTAATATTTTTTTTCTTTTAACTTAATTTTTTTCTTTTTATCTTATTTTTTTTCTTAGCTTAATTTCCCACCCCCCCCTTTACTTAAATTTTTTCTTCTTAACTTAATTGTTTTTCTTAGTTTAATTTTTTTTGTTTAATTTACAAATATTTTAAAACAAATAAATATTATGCATGCATATAATTATATTTTTACACACACGCATACACATACATATACATGTATATCCTCTCACATACTTATGTATATATATATATATATGTATATGTGGGAACTCGGGCTTGCAATTACTCATTAAAAAACACTAAACACCATTTAAAAACTTGAGCCTGACACCATTAAATTTTTAACTAAGTTATATTTAAAGTTAAAATATTTACAAAATATTTACAAAGGAAAGAGTCGTCATTTTAATTACATCACTATTCTGCGATACGATCACAGCTCGTTCTCATAACACAGACATCATCGTTCTACGCGTTCGACTGACTGTCTTCCGTTCAGTTCTAGTTTTTTACCCGCTCACAATGAGCGTCTCTCGATCACAAGTGTCTCTCTCGTACGCATGCGCGTCGACTAGTTCATGGGGAAAGAAGATCAAACAGAGGAAGGCGCTTTGATCGGCAGGTACGGAAGACTTAGTTGGTGGCGCTGTATACAGTAGGCACGCAGCTTGTTCTGGAAGCTATTAAAGGAAAAGCTTTCCCACAAATCGGCGATCCTGACAGCTTGATTGACCTCGATCAACAAAGTGGACCATAGGAAGGAGCAGCAGGAGCACCTGAAAAGACAAAGAAAAAACAGCAGCATCCGAAGCTCTATTTTGGAAAAAGTCATCATTATTAAAATTCCTCATCAAAAATTATATTATTTCTTGAAAAAAAAATCTTCCTATTCTGTTTTACGTTCCTTCGTCTGATTCGTCTTCCTATTTCTCACGTTTTTCACCTTACGTCTTTTCGTCTTTTTTTTTCGTTCCCTCGGGATTAATTTTGTCAAAATCGTTTAAAGTCAGTCCGGTGGTGTGTCGTAGCCGGGGTAGTGTCATAATCGGTGAAATTATCAGGAACGATACCATATTCGTCAAAATCGGTCAAAGTGTCATCTTCGGAATCATTAGTGTCATCTTCGGAATTTAAGTCAAATTTACTTGCATTTTCTTCGAAAAAGGATCTTCTATATTCAGGTCTCTTTTTAGTAAACTTCTACTTAGGTTTCTTAACTTCGTAATTATTAATTTCACTTTCATCTTCAAATTCATCTGACGAATTAGGAATATTCTTAATTTTCTTAGAAGTATTACTCTTCAACTTCGCGTTAGACATTTTCTTAATATTTTCTTTTCTAAAATTTTCTTCCTTTATTACAGCAAATTTCTGGTTATTCTCATTTCTGGAAGAATACAACTTATTTTCTTTATTTTCCAACTTAGTGGAATCTGAATCATTTTTAAAGGTTTTAGCACTGTTAGTCATCTTAATTTGGTTTTTTAACTTAGTCATTTCTTGTCTTAAATTTTCGAAATCTTCCTGGGAATTATTCAATTTTATCTGGATTCTAATTTTGGACATTTTAATTCTAGAACACTCATCTTCTGATTCTTGTAACTGTTTTTCAAGATGTTTTGTATTCAAACATAGTTATTTATTTTTATTAATCGTAATCTGTATTGTTCTGAACGTTTACTTTCTTCATCTAATTGGGATTTTATATCTTGAAAATGTCTCTCTAATTTTCTATACAATTTACTAACGGTTTGTCTTTCTGTTACTTCTTGTTCTAATTTATCTTCTAACGATTTTATTGTAATTTTCGACTTAGTTTTTTCTGACAAAAATGCTTCTTTTAAATCGATTAAATCTAATTGTAATTGTAACATTTTATATTTTCTTTCAACTTGTGTAACTTGGGCAGTTAAATTTTCGTTTTCTAGACGTAATTCTTTAATTTCAGAGGTAGAATAGTGCAAATGAGGAACAGGCAAATATTTGTTTTGGTTTAGAATTTGTGGGTTGCTATTGTGCAATGTGGAAGAATAAGGGTAAAATAATAATGGAAGTGTTAAACGATAATTTGAAATTAAAAACTAAACTGAATAGAAGAATTTAAAGTTTTGCAGGTATATTTCATAAAACTAAGTTGAACTGAAAATTGTAAAAGATTAGTTACACAAGGTTTATTATAGAAAATCTGCCAAAGAGATGTTTTAGTTGCAATACTATCAAACCTAGATAACCTAGAAATATTCCTAATCACTTGCAAACTAATATGAAACAGTGAGAATTTAATTAATTTAAATATAACAATGTGGTGATTTTTACATATGTCCAAAAATGCCTAAGTGAGTTTTCGTGGGAAATGCATAAACTTTGCAAAATTTTCATTCCAGCTCGATGTTAAATGAGTTTCTGAGTCTAAATTGAATTGAATTGAATTCGATTGTGAGTTAAAACATAAAACAGGCAAATTTTTATAAACATTTAACCTTAATTTTTTTTGGCAAATTATTTCTTTTTTCTTAACTGATTTTTTTTCCTTTACTTATTTTTATTTTCCTTTATTTAAATTTTTTCTTCTTATCTTAATTTTTTTTATTTCATTAATTTTTTTTCTTTACTTAATTTTTTTTCTTTACTTAATATTTTTTTTCTTTTAACTTAATTTTTTTCTTTTTATCTTATTTTTTTTCTTAGCTTAATTTCCCACCCCCCCTTTACTTAAATTTTTTCTTCTTAACTTAATTGTTTTTCTTAGTTTAATTTTTTTTGTTTAATTTACAAATATTTTAAAACAAATAAATATTATGCATGCATATAATTATATTTTTACACACACGCATACACATACATATACATGTATATCCTCTCACATACTTATGTATATATATATATATATATGTATATGTGGGAACTCGGGCTTGCAATTACTCATTAAAAAACACTAAACACCATTTAAAAACTTGAGCCTGACACCATTAAATTTTTAACTAAGTTATATTTAAAGTTAAAATATTTACAAAATATTTACAAAGGAAAGAGTCGTCATTTTAATTACATCACTATTCTGCGATACGATCACAGCTCGTTCTCATAACACAGACATCATCGTTCTACGCGTTCGACTGACTGTCTTCCGTTCAGTTCTAGTTTTTTACCCGCTCACAATGAGCGTCTCTCAATCACAAGTGTCTCTCTCGTACGCATGCGCGTCGACTAGTTCATGGGGAAAGAAGATCAAACAGAGGAAGGCGCTTTGATCGGCAGGTACGGAAGACTTAGTTGGTGGCGCTGTATACAGTAGGCACGCAGCTTGTTCTGGAAGCTATTAAAGGAAAAGCTTTCCCACAAATCGGCGATCCTGACAGCTTGATTGACCTCGATCAACAAAGTGGACCATAGGAAGGAGCAGCAGGAGCACCTGAAAAGACAAAGAAAAAACAGCAGCATCCGAAGCTCTATTTTGGAAAAAGTCATCATTATTAAAATTCCTCATCAAAAATTATATTATTTCTTGAAAAAAAAATCTTCCTATTCTGTTTTACGTTCCTTCGTCTGATTCGTCTTCCTATTTCTCACGTTTTTCACCTTACGTCTTTTCGTCTTTTTTTTTCGTTCCCTCGGGATTAATTTTGTCAAAATCGTTTAAAGTCAGTCCGGTGGTGTGTCGTAGCCGGGGTAGTGTCATAATCGGTGAAATTATCAGGAACGATACCATATTCGTCAAAATCGGTCAAAGTGTCATCTTCGGAATCATTAGTGTCATCTTCGGAATTTAAGTCAAATTTACTTGCATTTTCTTCGAAAAAGGATCTTCTATATTCAGGTCTCTTTTTAGTAAACTTCTACTTAGGTTTCTTAACTTCGTAATTATTAATTTCAATTTCATCTTCAAATTCATCTGACGAATTAGGAATATTCTTAATTTTCTTAGAAGTATTACTCTTCAACTTCGCGTTAGACATTTTCTTAATATTTTCTTTTCTAAAATTTTCTTCCTTTATTACAGCAAATTTCTGGTTATTCTCATTTCTGGAAGAATACAACTTATTTTCTTTATTTTCCAACTTAGTGGAATCTGAATCATTTTTAAAGGTTTTAGCACTGTTAGTCATCTTAATTTGGTTTTTTAACTTAGTCATTTCTTGTCTTAAATTTTCGAAATCTTCCTGGGAATTATTCAATTTTATCTGGATTCTAATTTTGGACATTTTAATTCTAGAACACTCATCTTCTGATTCTTGTAACTGTTTTTCAAGATGTTTTGTATTCAAACATAGTTATTTATTTTTATTAATCGTAATCTGTATTGTTCTGAACGTTTACTTTCTTCATCTAATTGGGATTTTATATCTTGAAAATGTCTCTCTAATTTTCTATACAATTTACTAACGGTTTGTCTTTCTGTTACTTCTTGTTCTAATTTATCTTCTAACGATTTTATTGTAATTTTCGACTTAGTTTTTTCTGACAAAAATGCTTCTTTTAAATCGATTAAATCTAATTGTAATTGTAACATTTTATATTTTCTTTCAACTTGTGTAACTTGGGCAGTTAAATTTTCGTTTTCTAGACGTAATTCTTTAATTTCAGAGCTAGAATAGTGCAAATGAGGAACAGGCAAATATTTGTTTTGGTTTAGAATTTGTGGGTTGCTATTGTGCAATGTGGAAGAATAAGGGTAAAATAATAATGGAAGTGTTAAACGATAATTTGAAATTAAAAACTAAACTGAATAGAAGAATTTAAAGTTTTGCAGGTATATTTCATAAAACTAAGTTGAACTGAAAATTGTAAAAGATTAGTTACACAAGGTTTATTATAGAAAATCTGCCAAAGAGATGTTTTAGTTGCAATACTATCAAACCTAGATAACCTAGAAATATTCCTAATCACTTGCAAACTAATATGAAACAGTGAGAATTTAATTAATTTAAATATAACAATGTGGTGATTTTTACATATGTCCAAAAATGCCTAAGTGAGTTTTCGTGGGAAATGCATAAACTTTGCAAAATTTTCATTCCAGCTCGATGTTAAATGAGTTTCTGAGTCTAAATTGAATTGAATTGAATTCGATTGTGAGTTAAAACATAAAACAGGCAAATTTTTATAAACATTTAACCTTAATTTTTTTTGGCAAATTATTTCTTTTTTCTTAACTGATTTTTTTTCCTTTACTTATTTTTATTTTCCTTTATTTAAATTTTTTCTTCTTATCTTAATTTTTTTTATTTCATTAATTTTTTTTCTTTACTTAATTTTTTTTCTTTACTTAATATTTTTTTTCTTTTAACTTAATTTTTTTCTTTTTATCTTATTTTTTTTCTTAGCTTAATTTCCCACCCCCCCTTTACTTAAATTTTTTCTTCTTAACTTAATTGTTTTTCTTAGTTTAATTTTTTTTGTTTAATTTACAAATATTTTAAAACAAATAAATATTATGCATGCATATAATTATATTTTTACACACACGCATACACATACATATACATGTATATCCTCTCACATACTTATGTATATATATATATATGTATATGTGGGAACTCGGGCTTGCAATTACTCATTAAAAAACACTAAACACCATTTAAAAACTTGAGCCTGACACCATTAAATTTTTAACTAAGTTATATTTAAAGTTAAAATATTTACAAAATATTTACAAAGGAAAGAGTCGTCATTTTAATTACATCACTATTCTGCGATACGATCACAGCTCGTTCTCATAACACAGACATCATCGTTCTACGCGTTCGACTGACTGTCTTCCGTTCAGTTCTAGTTTTTTACCCGCTCACAATGAGCGTCTCTCGATCACAAGTGTCTCTCTCGTACGCATGCGCGTCGACTAGTTCATGGGGAAAGAAGATCAAACAGAGGAAGGCGCTTTGATCGGCAGGTACGGAAGACTTAGTTGGTGGCGCTGTATACAGTAGGCACGCAGCTTGTTCTGGAAGCTATTAAAGGAAAAGCTTTCCCACAAATCGGCGATCCTGACAGCTTGATTGACCTCGATCAACAAAGTGGACCATAGGAAGGAGCAGCAGGAGCACCTGAAAAGACAAAGAAAAAACAGCAGCATCCGAAGCTCTATTTTGGAAAAAGTCATCATTATTAAAATTCCTCATCAAAAATTATATTATTTCTTGAAAAAAAATCTTCCTATTCTGTTTTACGTTCCTTCGTCTGATTCGTCTTCCTATTTCTCACGTTTTTCACCTTACGTCTTTTCGTCTTTTTTTTTCGTTCCCTCGGGATTAATTTTGTCAAAATCGTTTAAAGTCAGTCCGGTGGTGTGTCGTAGCCGGGGTAGTGTCATAATCGGTGAAATTATCAGGAACGATACCATATTCGTCAAAATCGGTCAAAGTGTCATCTTCGGAATCATTAGTGTCATCTTCGGAATTTAAGTCAAATTTACTTGCATTTTCTTCGAAAAAGGATCTTCTATATTCAGGTCTCTTTTTAGTAAACTTCTACTTAGGTTTCTTAACTTCGTAATTATTAATTTCAATTTCATCTTCAAATTCATCTGACGAATTAGGAATATTCTTAATTTTCTTAGAAGTATTACTCTTCAACTTCGCGTTAGACATTTTCTTAATATTTTCTTTTCTAAAATTTTCTTCCTTTATTACATCAAATTTCTGGTTATTCTCATTTCTGGAAGAATACAACTTATTTTCTTTATTTTCCAACTTAGTGGAATCTGAATCATTTTTAAAGGTTTTAGCACTATTAGTCATCTTAATTTGGTTTTTTAACTTAGTCATTTCTTGTCTTAAATTTTCGAAATCTTCCTGGGAATTATTCAATTTTATCTGGATTCTAATTTTGGACATTTTAATTCTAGAACACTCATCTTCTGATTCTTGTAACTGTTTTTCAAGATGTTTTGTATTCAAACATAGTTATTTATTTTTATTAATCGTAATCTGTATTGTTCTGAACGTTTACTTTCTTCATCTAATTGGGATTTTATATCTTGAAAATGTCTCTCTAATTTTCTATACAATTTACTAACGGTTTGTCTTTCTGTTACTTCTTGTTCTAATTTATCTTCTAACGATTTTATTGTAATTTTCGACTTAGTTTTTTCTGACAAAAATGCTTCTTTTAAATCGATTAAATCTAATTGTAATTGTAACATTTTATATTTTCTTTCAACTTGTGTAACTTGGGCAGTTAAATTTTCGTTTTCTAGACGTAATTCTTTAATTTCAGAGCTAGAATAGTGCAAATGAGGAACAGGCAAATATTTGTTTTGGTTTAGAATTTGTGGGTTGCTATTGTGCAATGTGGAAGAATAAGGGTAAAATTTAGAATTTACAGTTACTTCACTTGAATTAATAACATTAACTAAAGAATTATTCTGACTCTTATTTAACTTAACATCATTACCAGAAACAATTAAGGAGCCTTGTTGTATTACATCAATACCAATAATTAAATCATATTCAATAGATTTGTCATCAATCACAAAAATAGATGTTTGGAATTTAGAATCATCAATTTCGATTTCAGCCTCAAAGTAACCAATTGGTCTGAATGATTTTTTACCTAATCCACTTAAAAGCATATCTGTTGGTTCTAAGTTTACATAACTTTTAATTTTATCAAAATTACTTTTCTTTAGAATAGTTCTTTCACTTCCTGTATCGATTAATGAAATTAAATTTAATGAATGCAACTTTACATCTTTAAAAACTAAATTCTGAGAACAGGTTAGAACATTTACTTGAGAATCATTGGGCAACTTTGAATCTTCGGTTTTACCACATTCGAATGATTTGTGGCCATATAAATTACAAGAAAAGCAGAGGGGGCCTTTATCTTTATTTCTACACTGATTACTTTTATGGAATCTATCGCCACAATTATAGCAACGTATATCAGATTTATTGGGTATAGATTTATTTTTAAATTCAACTTCTGCTTTCATCTTAGGCCTAACATCAACATCAGGTTTACTATCATAATCGACACGCAATTTATCATAAATTTTAAGCTTCTCTTTAAATTCAACAACATTTGGGCAACCATACAAAAAGGATTTTTAAAAAACAGGATCGTTTATTCCATTAATTACATACTGAATGAGTGCAGAATCTTCTATGTTGCCTTTTGAACATAACTGTTTCATACTTAAAAAATATTCGTCCAACGATTTGTTTTGTTCAATTTTCCTTTTAGATAGCAATTCATGTAATTCTGCTGAATTGTACCTTTTACCAAATTCAGAAATAAGTAACGCTTTCATTTTAGATCACGAATTTATTTTTGTTTCACTTTCAATAAACAATTTAGCTTTGCCTGTCATACGGCGTTTAGCCAAAATCAATTTGTGCAAATCACTAACATTAAATAAAGAAACAGTATCTTCAAAATCGGCAAGCCATTTTTCAACATTTTGAAATTGACTACCATCAGATTCAGAAATCATATTTTCAATATCATTAATAGTAATGGATGGTTTAAGAACATAATCAGGAATTAGAATTTTCTGATTTTCATTATTTTCACAACTAGAACTACCAGAATCATTTCTCAAATTATTTTCAGAAACACTCAAAATATCATTATTTTTATTAGATTCATCATCGCTAAGAGCACCTTCATCAGGAATTAAATTAGATTTCAATACATTAAAATCACATAACGAAGAAATTACTCTGGCAGCAATTTCATCGAAAGTTCCAGAATTATTTATACATAAAACATTGCAAATAGTAATCAAATCATTAACGGAAAAACTATCTTTAATTTTTTGCAATTTTGAGTTCTATTCATCCGAATCTATTTCGAAAGCAAAGACAGTAAAATTTCGAATTCTACGTCTATTATTTCTATCACCGACTTCTCCAAAAATTAATGTATGCAACGTCTTAATACCCGAAGACTTTTCCGCTTTCAATGAAAGTTCTAATTCCTTAAAATCAATTAACTTTGACATATTGAATAAGAAAAAATAAACTCACTTCATAGAAAGATATCCAGCTTCATAGTAATCACAATACAGCTATCAGCCAGCCAAAACCATCATATTTATTAATTTTTACACTCTTAAATAGCGATTTCATAACAAAACTTCAAATATTAGCTTTGTGGGCGTAACGTTCTCATCCCACTTCTGACACCAAATGTGGGAACTCGGGCTTGCAATTACTCATTAAATAACACTAAACACCATTTGAAAACTTGAGCCTGACACCATTAAATTTTTAACTAAGTTATATTTAAAGTTAAAGTATTTACAAAATATTTACAAAGGAAAGAGTCGTCATTTTAATTACATCACTATTCTGCGATACGATCACAGCTCGTTCTCATAACACAGACATCATCGTTCTACGCGTTCGACTGACTGTCTTCCGTTCAGTTCTAGTTTTTTACTCGCTTACAATGAGCGTCTCTCGATCACAAGTGTCTCTCTCGTACGCATGCGCGCTGACTAGTCCATGGGGAAAGAAGATCAAACAGAGGAAGGCGCTTTGATCGGCAGGTACGGAAGAATTAGTTGGTGGCGCTGTATACAGTATAGGCACGCAGCTTGTTCTGGAAGCTATTAAAGGAAAAGCTTTCCCACAAATATATATATAAGATGACGGGTATGTTTAGGAAATAACTTTGAAAAATAAGAAGTATAAATCTTTTAATGTTTGTTCAATTCGTATGATTGATAACAAAGTTCGTGTTAGTCAGTTATGAATAATAATAAAGTTGCATACAGAACACGGTATTTTCATATGTAAACGCCTAAAACTGCATCATGCTTGACGACATTTGACAAAATATCACCAAATTTAACTACTAAAACGTGCTTTGTATAATTTGTGTGGAATATCAAATGATTGTATCATTCAATAGTTTTTTAATTTGTTAAAACTTTTTTAATTCGTTAAAACTTTTTTTTTAATTTCATAAAACTTTTTTTTAATTCGTTAAAACTTTTTTTTAATTCGTTAAAACTTTGTTTTGATTTGTTAACTTTTTTTTTAAATTCGTTAAAACCTTTTTTTAAATTTGTTAAAACTTTTTTTTTAATTTGATAAAAGTTTTTTTTTAATTCGTTAAAACTTTTTTTTTAATTCGTTAAACTTTTTTTAATTTGCTAAAACATTTTTTAATTTTTTAAAACTTTTTTTAATTCGTTAAAACTTTTTTAAAATTTGTTAAAACTTTTTTTAATTTGTTGAAACATTTTTTTTCAACTAACGTAATTTTTCTAAAACTTTTTCAAAGTAATGTGTTTTCCTAATTTTTTTTTTTTAATTTTTAAATACATACCCACACAAATAGCCATGCAGACACATACACACACCTATATAGATATCTATGCAAGAGACACACACACACGTTTAAACATATATGAAATCGATTTGATACTATAGCAACAGATATGTAAACAAAATGTAATAAATTTAGTGAAATGAAGTGAAGTCTGAAACTCTATAGTGGCTTGATCCTACTTATTTGAGAAATTTCACATACACTTAGGCATATATGCATATTCACACACATACATAAGCAACCTTTCTGAATTAAATTGTGACTTTAGCTTTCGAAAATATATAAGCCTTTCTTACAAAATGTCTAACATCATTTAGACAAATGAGATTCGAAAAAGGACGCAATCAGGAGAATGGTTGTCTGATTGCAAATTGCGCATAGATTGCGGATTGAGCACTCCTCGCTCCTCCTGTGGAGGTAGAACCGGCTATTTCCTACTACTACTGCCCAATATGTTGATTAAAGATGACAGCGCCAATTCTGGTTGACCCTTGGCAGTTTTTGTTTTAAATTTTAGAATGCATTTCTTCGTAACGTAAAATTTTAGTTGGCGCACCATGACTCGATTTGGAAAATGTTTTTGACTTTGTAAGTCTAATTATTCCTCTATTCTTGCATCTGAGAGGTTGTAATTAGAAATGCTGGCGGGGAGCCACCTCATCTTACTCATCAAATAAAGTCTTTCCATGGAATCGAACTGTAATTGTTGAGTAATTGATTTTCAGCATTCTCTCATTTCAGGATTTGTGAGACTATACCAGACCTCTATACGATTTCACGGTTTGGTACAAAAACGCTTCATTTCAAATTAATAATCTACTACATTATACATGCATTTTTGCAGAAGAGTGCAACAGCTATGGCACCAAGATCTGAATATTTATATATTATTTATAGTACTTCATTTGCCACGTTTGACGTACAATTTACGACTTATTTTACAGTGTACTGTACAGCGGTATAAAGATAATACATTATTACCATGTGCTTACAAATTTCGGAACAAAAGTTGGCATCTTTATTTCAACTTTGTCATATGCAGCGATATTTTCTACTTGCACGTTGTAATGAAAAGTGGATTTATTTCTGGACTATTTCGAAATTCAGAGGCGCAAGGAGAGATAGGAGATAGCGGGATCTTTTGACCGATAAAGGGATTTTTTCTTTCTCCTTGTCCAGTTTGCGATGGAAATATAAGGAACATATCCATTTCGTCAAATGATAGGCTACTGGATTCATCAGGAGCAGAAAGAGAAAAACTCGATCGGATGACATTATTATTTTCGCTGAAGAAAAAAATTTCTTTTATTCTTTTCTTTTTTTCCACTCTTTTATTTAACTCAAGTTGGTTTTTGCACTGCAAATTAGTGAAACACTTTTGCAACAGTAACTGAACATAATAATTAACACTTCTAACTAAAATAATTTTCAATTGTGTTGGGAATGTGTTGTGAATCTATTGTGCCAAATAAAAAGATTATGCAAAAAGTGTTGTGAAAAATTTCAAGAGGAAAAAATGTGTTTTCAAAACATTCATTTTAGGTAGCTTTCATTACAAAAAGCTACCTATTGCAGCCGTTCGGAGGAAAGCGATTTCAAAAAATTTTGGTATATTTTCATTGATCATGACCCTCAGACCCCGAAACCATCCTCCGTTCAAAATTTATATATATATATCTGACCTATGTCACACTGTAACTCTCGTAATTATGAACCGATTTCGATGTAATTCGGTGTGTAAATAGTACATACCAATGTCTCGACCGAGTTCGTTGGCCAGCTTCATCCGCCGTTTTGTTTCAAAATGGCGGCCATTTAAAATTTTTAAAATATTTAAAATTTGAAATGTGGTACCAAAAAATTAAAAATGGAAATAAATTTTTTTCTTATGTATTTGACCTTTATACAAAGATTCCGGAGCAGTTTTTGTTTCGTCTATATCTTAAAAAATGGCTGAGTTATAGTATTTTGAATTTCTAGCGTGGCTGACATTTTGAAACGTCCTGAATTTTGTCACGCGATAAAAGGCGTATTTATGAACCGATTTCGATGTAATTCGGTGTGTACATAGTACATACCAATGTCTCGACCGAGTTCGTTGGCCAGCTTCATCCGCCATCTTGTTTCAAAATGGCGGCCACTTAAAAAAATTAAAAAAAAAATTAAAATGAGATACCAAAAAATTGGAAAATGAAAACGATTTTTTCGTATGTGTTTGACCTTAATACAAAGATTCCGGAACAGTTTTTGTTTCGTCTATATCTAAAAAAATGACTGAGTAATAGCATTTTGAATTTCTATTGTGTCTGACATTTTCAAACGACCTGATTTTTGTCACGCGATAACAGGCGTATTTATGAACCGATTTGGATGTAACTTGGTCTGTACATTGTACATACCAATATCTCGACCGAGATCGTTGGCCAGCTTCATTCGCCATCTTGTTTCAAAAGGGTTGCCATTTAAAAAAAAAATAAATTTAAAATTTAAAATGAGGTATTAAAAAATTGGAAAATGAAAAAGATTTTTTTATGTGTTTGACCTTGATACAAAGATTCCAGAGCAGTTTTTGTTTCTGAAAATTTGCTCTTTTGTTTATATCTTAAAAAATGGTTGAATTATAGCACTTTGAATTTATAGCATGGCTAACATTTTGAAACGATCTTGTATTTATCACGCGATAACACACGTATTCGCCTATTTCGATGTAAGAAGGCACGTGGATAGTATACATCCATACCTCGACCAAGTTTGCTGGCCAGATTCATCAGCCATCTTGTTTCAAAATGGCGGCCATTAAATTAAAAAATATATATATATATTTAAAGTGAGGTGCAAAAAATTTAGAAATTGAAAAGGTTTCTTTCTTAAGTATTTGACCTTGATATAAGGATTCAAGAGCATTTTTTGTTTGTCTTTACCTTAAAAAATTTCTCGGATATAGCAGTTTCAATTTCTATTGTGGGTGACAATCTGATTTTTTGCATGCGACAGCACTCGTATATCAACCGATTCCGATGTGAGTGAGCACAGCAATTACTAAGGTCTCGACCAAGTTCACTGGTTAGCCTCATCCACCATGTTGTCTTAAAATGGCAGACACTTTAAGAAATCGCGGAATTTGGCAGACAAATATAAGTTACTTTAAAGAAAAGCAGCTTGGATAAAGCTGACTAATTTCGCGAAATTCTCATTCATTATATTGATAAAAATTAGTATTGAATCTCCTATATTCGGTTTCCACTAAATTGAGCTTCGTGTGTTTGAATGATATAAGTTGGCTTTTTTAAAATAAGGAATATGAAAGCTACCTCTTCCTCCCGGCACTGGCCGGAAGGACTTTTTAAAATTGTGTTATAACTGTTTAATAAATAGTATGTTTTAAGTGTGCGTGTGTGTTATTTTAAAGGCACCATGTAGAAAGTGTTTTGAAAGCGTTTTACATGTGTTGTTTTATAGTGTTCTAAATTGTGTGGTGTTTATACAATGTTCTATTAATTTGCTGACAAAGTTTCTTGCAGCACAACGCTAATTGTAAGAAAATATTTTCATAAACACTATTTACAAAACGATTTCAACACAATAACAACACTAATTTAAGAGCACATTTCTAGATAGCAACACTTTTGCAACATATTAAGAACACAATCACAACACAAAAAATATTTTGCATATGAAGTTTTCTAATTCACAGCACATTAATGTGTTGTTAATTTGGTGACAAAAAGGGTTCTAAAATGTGTTTATTTTTGTGTTTGAGACTGTGCTGTGTGTTTGTAAATATAGAACTTTGTAATCGATTTTTAATCTACTTTCGGAAAGGCTAGAATTATAAAAATTGCGGTAAAATGGCCGATTCTTTCACTCTTCTCAGCTCTTACATAAATAAAGTTCAAATATAACGCATGACATATTTTATGAGTTTTTTACTACAACAATTAAATAAAGGTAAAATAAAATTACAATGAATTGTGAGACTTTCTTAATTTACATAAGGATGTTCTCAAATCCAAAACGGCAACTTTATGACATAAGTTTTAATTTATTTTTGTTCGGAAATACATGAAACAGGCAAATAGCAGGTGCTGTTGTTCAGAAACTATGTAATCGAACTGTTTTTTTTTTCATTTCTTTGCAAACGCAATAGATCTTTCGGAAAATAGTGTCAAAGTGGGCGCTTTGAATCGAATTTCCACGCGAAAAAAGAGTAACCACTCAACGAATGGGGGGGGGGGGGGGTAGTCTTTGTGAAGTGATCAAAATTGCTTATAACTCAATAGGTAATTAATTGATCAAAAAATGGAAAACATAGTTCGATTCCAAATCTTTCCGTTAAAAAAATAAATTTTTGAATGTGTCAAAATGTTTTGCGCTTGTTGAGCAGAGCAGTTGAGAACAGTCTTATCAAATTCTTGTGTAAAAAAAAAAAAAAAAAAAAAAAAAAAAAAAAAAAAAAAACTTCCAGATGTGTATACTATCATACTTCGTATCCACCATTAGAACGTTACATACATCACTATCCAAAATCAGAGTTCCATTGACCCGTTTTCCTCGCTGAAAATCACTGACTCCTCTTATTTTCGTGCCCCTATCCAGGGACCTGAAGAGCTTCTCTCCTATTGGTCAATCATGAAATTACTCTTTTTTTCATCCAAATCCCGCGATTTTTCAAAGATGTAGAAATTTACACTTTCCCTTGGACATTTCTCAAGGAGATAAATAAACTTCGTTATCCTCTCCACGAATTCCTTTCAACAATAGGCTATTGTACTGCCCGGAAATATTTGCTGAATGCCTACAGGTCTTTGTGTGTCGAAAACGCAATGTCACAGTGCTAAATTTAGAGCATTTAGGCTGTTCTCAAATCTAAAAAGGAACTTTCAAACACATGTTTAAATTCATTTTAGTTCGGAAACGCATGAAATTGGCTGATGTTATTATTCAGAAACTATGTCATCGAAAGACATTTTCCCTTTTTTTGGTAAGTGCAAAAGATCATTCAGAAAATCTTCTCAAAGTGGGTGTTTTGAACTTAAACAGCGAGAGAAAGGAGAAAACGTGTTGTCACGTGACAAAAAGGTCTTATAACTCGATAGGTGATTTATTTATAATAATTAAAAAACAAAGAATGAAAATACAGTTTGATTCTAAATCTCTTCAACAGTCAGGCTCAATTTTGTGCTTTTATATTTAAAAATGAGTCAGAAAATCTGCTTGAAAGTTGAGCATTTGCTGAGCAAGGAACTTGATTATGGAAATATATCTTCAAGGTAAATAAACTTGCGGAAACAAATAAACTAATTTATTTCGTTTAGCAATCATTTTGACATTTTGACTGAACAAACTGAATCATTTATCACATATCATTTTGACTGAATCAATACAGCAATCGAATAGAAAATTCGATAATTGTGCAACCTAGAATATCCCGGGAGCGAGATTACAATCCAACAAAACTAGAAGGGTTTGGCGAGATAAAACGCAATGAGCCAAGAGCGCTAAAATCTTCACTTTCTACCCTTTCTCCAGTAACCCATTTGTTTACACGGGGGAAGATCCTCGGGAAGATCAGTTTCAACCCATCTTATTGTTCGTGGAAGAGGGTGATGTGAAGAAAGAAACGCGGTTAACTTTCGAGGGAAAAAAAAAATGCTAAAACAATAAAGTTCCATTAAAGCACTTGTGAAATAGGTGATTTTAATGTATAAAAGTTATTTTCAAGGTTTAGGAAAATCGTCTACACTATCTAAGAGCTAGAGACCTGTTATATGTCCTATATTATAGCTATATATTTCACGTTAAAAAAAAAAAAAAAAGACAAGATGATTACCCTGTAAAATTTCATGCTGTGCTGTCATTTGTTTTTATGATTGCATGTTCATTAATGATTTGTTAAAAAATTACGAGAAAATGTTTTGTTAATTTAGTTTAAATAGAAAAACACATTTGTTCTTTCATAAGCAAAGTGGAAATAAAAAAACAGCCACAATATGTATGCTAATGCTGGCGAATTTTCAAAGTTGTTTTTAAAAAGAAATAATAACATTTAAGGAGCATCTAAAAGTAATATTAAACATTTTTTATAAATGTTGTTATTATTATTCTTAACTCCATTTATCAGCTAAGCTCTATGATACATAAGACAACAATATTTAAATTATTGCTAAATGCCCAATTGCTGAATATCCAAAGCTCATTTTTTTAATTCTTAAATAATTAAAAGACATTTTTTAAAAATCCCGTTTATTTATAGATTCATACGTGAAACGAGATTAAAAAGAGTAAGGTAAGCTGGTGTAACTGAACCCACGAGGTAACTGGGCCGTAGATTATTTTTTTAAAAACGGTTGATGTTTTTTAAGTTTTGGCTTTTGTCAACATTGAACCCCAATCTCTACTTCTTAAAACAACGTATGTCAACTCAATCATAACTCTGCCTTTGTTGTGATAAGTTGCCGAAAATTTAGGTTTCTTTTTTTAAAAACAACGTCCATTTGGTTGAACTTCTTCGGCTGTTTATTAAAATACGGTAAGCACTTTTATTAAACAATCTTTTTATTTAAAGATTAGGCACATAAATACATTAACATTATTAGGTATCTATATACATTTACTTCGTGCTTCAAATGTAAGGCCGGAATTTCAGTTACCATATACAATTTTCAAAAATGGTGTAACTGGGACATGTATCAGGGGTAACTTGGCTCTATGGGATCCAGTTTCCCCGACAGTTATAAATATCTTTTTGAGTTTCTCTTACTAAGGGAAATTAATTTCTCCATTGTATTTTTGCTTGCAATAAAGAAAATTACATAATAACTTATTAAAATTACACAATAAATTAAAAAAAAAAGCATGTTGAGGGTATCAAACCAAATTTCTTAAGTGCTATAGCTATAGCTCGAAATTTTACGATACAGATGAAGAGGCGTACCTAAGGCAAAGTGAGATTATTAGAAAATTATCGAAACGAATAAAAAAGTAGTTCTATTCTACATAAAAAATATGGTTACATTCTCCACAGGTTTATTGGACATATCGAACTTCCATTGTGGTAAATAAAAAAGAGTATGAGATACTTAAGTACTTACGTAGCCGTTTGTTCATAGAATTTATCTTGTTATTTTTTTTCCGTAAAATACCCATGCAACTTTTATACTTATTACCTATACTAAAGTACACAAGTACCTACTTAATATTTATGTTTTTAGTATAAATAAATCTAATATTTTCACTTTTAGTGCTTTTTTCGACACATTGACAGTAAAGGTTTCCCTTACAACGCCCTTTAGTTGAAATATAATGTACATGATCTGCCTGGTTTAAATTTTGTTTAGTTGTTTACACTTTATTAAAAAATACAAGCGCGTGTGGAACATAGACCCTCCTAGTCCACTTCCCCATTTTTATGGGGCAACTGGACCCATGTTGGAAGAAAGATGAAATATATATTTTATTTTTAGATATTAAAATGTAATTTTGAACATTTCTGCCTGATAGGGGGAACCTAACTGAACACATTCACAAAAGTTCAGACTTTAATTCAAATGAATATTAGCCTTTTGAAGCTGAATTGCCAGAATCTCCAGAGTCACATTGTAAAATCATGGCCCAGTTTCCTCACATAACCTTATGTAATCAATCATTAGATATATTTCATTTTAAGAAATCTTAATATTTTGAATAAAATGAATTCTGTTATTATAAAAAGTAAATAAAAAAACACAACTATTTCAGAAAACGTAATGACGGCAGTGCTTCAATAACATTTTCTTTAAATGTTAAACGTTCTATGTCATGAAAGAATAAACTCTAAATACAGTGATATTAAATATATACATCATAGAATTAAAATATTTTATTTTTCTGTCTCTTAAGTTGTCGAATTTACAATCTCATTTATAAAGCAAAAAAAAAAAGGCTATCCTTTTCTTTCGTGAATGCAAGAATTATGTTTTCTAGTTACAAAAAGTTATATTGTCCCTACTCTATCAGATTATCTCAAATGTTGATTTTAATTTTGTAGTGATATTTCAATTTTAACTTATAATATATTAATCATTATTGTTTAAATTATTTCACTATAAAATTTATTTTCTCCAAGAAAACCGTCATTCATGGGCCCGAATATAATTAAAAAATTGTTAATCTACAATAATTAGAAATTTAATAATGACACAAAATACGGAATTTAGTTATACATTTTAAATTAGAATAAATCTTAAACAAAAATGTATCATACATACATAATTATTTATATGTTATTATTGAAATTCAAAAGCAATTTTTTTTGGAATTTTCCATCATCTCTGTCAGTACATATTTTTATTATTATTATTTTTTTTTTATGTTAGCAATTCTTACAACGCAATTAATAAATTTCATTTGTCGATATAAGTACTAAATTTATGAGGTCACAATATCTTTCCTGACAAATTTGACTTTTAACAACAGTTCTAAATAATCAACCTTTTTACTGATTAGTCATTTTATTTTATTTTTATTTTATTTTATTTTATGTTATTTATTTATTGTATCTGCTTTATCACCCAAACCCATTTTAGAACTTATTTATAAAATTCGGACTTTACATTTCGGTTTGAAGATTTTTATTATTTTAGAAAATCAAAGAAATGGTGTAAACAAAACAAAATATTAAAACATTTTAGGAAATTTTTAGCAAAATGTGTTACAGGTGTAGTAAAAAATAATAACAATGCGTAATAAAAACAATAAAATATGAAAATATTTGGAAAATCTATATAAATGAAGTAATTTATTTGCATTAAAAAATCAAAATTATAAATTATCTTAAAAATGGTAAAATTTATCATTTGTTATAGGAATAGAAGAGTAATTTTCTATTTCCAAAGCATTTCACTATACATTTACACAGTACTCTATCATACGATACAAAGAGCAGCAATGCCTTTCTCCTCCCTAAGAACTGGTTTTTCTCCACCAGCGAAAGTGCCAAAAGCTGCCAACTCCAAGTCGCCAAACCCTTCCAAGTTTTGTTGGATTGTAATGTAGCATCCCGCGATGATGGAACAACTTTATATGATTGAATCAGGCTTAATAACTCATAAACTAAAGATAACTGTTTTTTTTATTATGTAATTCTTTTTTTATTTTATTTTCTAAACCATGTAGTCAGAAATGAAAAGGGCATAAAAAAAAGAGTCTTTATGAAATGTGATTATGCTTTCAATAATTTAAAATATTATTTTATCAGCATTTAATAATATTACTATTTTCAAGATGCAGAATCCTGCATACAGCTTCAGCTATGAAATAAATAAAAGGATTAAATAAAATATAAGAATAAAGAAAAATCTATATCGATCATTATCGGATTTATTCCGGTACTATAGTGACGTCGGTTTAAAATGGAGGTAAGTTAAATTTTCTTACCTATTACTGTGGAATATATTTATGTGTTGATATAAATAAAATTACTAATCACAAAAATAAAATTCCGAATTCACGGCTATGCCGCAGGATTCAATATCCTATCACTTGAGAACCATCCTAAGATGAATTTATATGCAAATATCTTTCTATAATTTTATACAGTATATATGTTCTTATGTAGCAGTTTTAAACATAATCAGTCAAGTAATGCTTCAATCTTAGCAATGATTCTTTTATGTCGCATCGATAAGTGCTCACAAAATACTTTCAGAAATACTTCTCCAATTCACGGAAATATCCCTGACAGCACTACCACAGGTATATATCCGAGAATTGAAGAAATTTCCGTTCTTTTTTTTAGGGTTTCGTTCATCTGACGAAACCCTATTCGTCTCACTCCTTTGTCCGTCTGTCTGTCCGTCACAGAGCCCGTCCTCAGAAACTATACTTGTTAGAGACTTGAAATTTTGGGTACTTATAGCTGAACACCTCACATCAAACAACGAATCATAAAATTTTGAAAAAGTCGGTAATTAACCGAATTACGGGCTAATTAACTTCTAAAATTAACCAATCAACCTTTTGACCACAGCTACGAACGCCCCTTCTCCAAATCAGCGGAGTTTCTCCTAAGGGTTGCCAGTAAAATCAGCGGATGCATGGTTATCACGGAGGAAATTAAGCATTAAATGAAGTGGACATTTAAAAAGCGAAATCGCATCTCCCAAAGTATTGGTTCTACAAATTCATAAAAGGTATAGACAGACGCGGAAAAAATTCTTCTTTATTTTGGTATAAAGTTCAAATTTCTGCGTTGGGTATAACGCAAAAAATCTACTAAAAATAGATCGATAAAAATTTAATTTCTGTATTTGAAAAGACAATGAAAAGAGATTTCATTTCAGCGGAAAGCAGCTTTCAGACATATCGGCGCTGGAGAAATTTAAGCAGAGGATATTTACGAAATTTAAACTTTTTAAATATTAAATTTTTAGATTAATTTATTTTACATCTCCACGTAAAAATTTTCGCTGATTTCATACATACCCAGTTCAAACTCCTAGCTTAATTACAAGCTGAGATATTAATTATTATTTCATTAATTGGATCATTGCTTTAAAACTTTCCTTTCAACGGGTTTTTTATCTCAGACATGACGACGCACTTGCGGTTTTTGTTTTAATACGAAATTTAATCTTTTTAAATATTAATTTTTTTGATAAAATTTTTTGACATCCGGACAGGAAATCTCTCGCAGATTTCATACATACCCAGTTCAAAGAGCTAGCTTAATTAGAAGTTGAGATATTAATTATTATTTAATTAATCTGTTTCATTTCTATATAATGCATGGATTAAAATGGAGGCGCGTGCTTTTTTAACCACGTTTGAAAGGAATATTAAACGAAACCCTTTGTGCGATCTATGATCATACTTACCCACATGTTTTTTCAGTTCTAGGAAAGAAAATTTCCGTAATCTGGAAAAGGGAGTTTAAAAAAAAATACATCTCTCGTTCTTACGTGGATCACATTGGCTTTGAACCTGGGACCGCGCGTTTCAAATCGAGCACCTTTACCACTCGGCCAGCGAGCAATTTGGAGAGAGAGAGTTTAAAATGAAAATATGAGTTTTCTTCAAATGGGGGGGGGGGGAGGATTGGTAAGGCTTGTTAAATTTCTTGTTTAAAGAGCTCGGAAATTTATACTTAATTGCAGGGACATTTCGTCGTTACGAAATATTGGTTGGTGTTTTAACACTTATAGAATAATAGAAGATAAAGATTATTGCATATAAGCATATTTTTCAATAAGACATGATTTAATTGTTAGATGTAAAATATGAATATTATATTTTTAGTTAAATTCGAGAAGATATGTTTACTTTTCTGCTTAAAATCGAATTTTTAACTTGGTTGAACTACTCTCTATATTTTTAATGTGTTCGTTTAGAATATATTTTACATGCGAATATTTTTTTAACACTCTAAAAAATAAATGGAGAATAAGTTTAAATGAATGAGAAAATGGCTACTTTATTCAAATCGAAAGCATTGTTTTTGTTTGTTTGTTTTAAAATAAAATTAGAAATATTTATTTGTTGAATTTTTGGTTTGTCATTTTAAAAATAAATTCGAACTTTGGTATTAATACAGCCAATGCGCATGCGTGGAAGAAATAAATGGAATTTTCTCCTCTTTTTCGGACTTCCGGGAAGAATGTATGGAAAAAACATGTTTTCTAGGAGAACGGAAATTATTTGTTTAAAAATGACGAATAATTTAGTGTGTAAAGACGAATTTTTCTGACAGTATGTAATCTAAACAGACTATATTGTGACATATTCGTGAAACCTACTAACAAATCGAATAGCTTTTCTGCATTTTCATATAAAAGATAAATATTTAAAAAAGAAAAAATGGTGTTGAATTTGACGCTTGTAACCGATTTTAGAGTCTTGAGAGTCAGTGAAACTTTCATTATAAAATCTATACTAATTAAGACTGTTCTCAACTGCTCTACACAACAAGCGCAAAAAGTTTTGACCCATTTACAAATTCATTTTTTAACGGAAAAATATAAAATTGGTAGGTCTGACTAGGGAAGCGATTTGGAATCGAACTCTGTTTTCCGTTTTTGGATAAATGAATTACCTATCGAGTTATAAGCATTTTTGATCATGTGACATGGCGTTTTTCTCCCTCCACTGACTGGTTTTTCTGCTTGGGTCCAGAAATTCGGTTCAAAACGGCTACTTTGACACTATTTTCTGAAAGATCTATTGTGTTTGCAAAAAAGACGGAAAAAGCAATTCGATGACATAGTTTCTGAACAATAACACCTGTTAATTTCATGCATTTCCGAACAAAAATAAATTAAAACTTATGTCATAAAGTTGCCTTTTTGGATTTGGGAACAGCCTTAAATATGGGAGATTTTTTTTTTTTTTTTTTTTTGTAAAAATGAAATAGGTTATAAAATTCCAACAGTTCAAAATTCCAAATCTGCAAATATCATGTTTTTTAACGTATAAAACTGAAAAATATAAAACAATGGAGCTTATACTTAAAAATGTCGGAATAAAGCAAGCTACAAAATAATTTTAGACGGGCATTTTTACTTTAACTTGTCAAATGCAGCGACCGTTCCTACTTAGGGGGGAAAATGATTTATTTCTCAACCATTTTGAAATTCCGAGGCGCAAGAGTAGACAGGAGATAATGGCATCAGCTGACCGGTACAGGGATTTCTTCTTACTCCTTGCCCGGTTTGCGATGGAAATAGAAACATATCCATTTCATCAAATGATAGACTATGCGAGATTTGTCAGGAGAAAAGGAGAGAAATTCTTTTTTTCGAATAACAAGATTATTTGCGCTATTTCTACGCTGTCAAATAACACCTTTTTAAGATTCCGCTTTACGGTTATTTTGTTTGTAAATTTTAGATTAAAACGATGATACCTTTAATAAATACCGTATATACTAGTATATACGTTGACTCCGACAATTCTTAATAAAAAGTTTGAAAAAAATTGAATTTTCGTGTATAAGTTGAACCACATTTTTGATAGTAGTATGTTGAAAAATTATTTGTAATCGAGGATTAAAATAATAATAATAATAATAATAATAATTTTTATTAAATTAGTAATTTCTTTCTACGCTTCTAATAACTTTTTTTTTTAATTCAACGTTTTAAAACTGTATAATTATGAAAGATCGAAGAAGCTTATGGGGGTAGGATACCTTTAAACCTGCAAAAATTTCGAATTTTTTTTAACATATTTTGATTCTGTAATCATTTCTGAACATCATGCAAAAAACCGCATTAAAAAATTCCCATTAGTTTACTAATTATGGCTGTTTTAATAATACTAAGTATTAAGGCGACATTAGGATAATTAAGCTTTGCATTGCGTTTATTCAAAACGATGAATTTCGATACTGCGCACAGTGTTACTAAAAAACTATATACACGGCAATCAAAAAAATCTTTCACCACATATTCATTACTGTATTATCTACAACTTAAAACCAGAAAAAGGTAAGATTTTATTTTATTTTTTGTTTTTTACTTTGAAAATATTTTTAAAAAAGTGAAAATTTTTAATTTTTTGTTAATTTTTTAATTTAGTCAATTTTTTTTTACAAATATTCTGGTTTTAGTTCAAATTAACAGCATTATGTATATTTATTGTCACCAAAATTTCCTCTTTATATGCATATTTTCAGATTTTATCATGCGCGCAAGATTTTTTTCTCTCATTATCATGTATTTCTAAACTTATCATTTCAATATTTATTTATGAATTTACAAGTATATACATATATTTAAATATAAATATAAGCTTTATATTTAAATGAAGTTTGATTTTTATTTTTGACTTATTACACAAGTTTTGAAGCTTGGAACAAAGTGGTATTTTTTCCTTTTTCGACGTGTTCAAAGGTATCCTACTCCCTTAAACTATTTTGAAACCTTTTTAGATCAATTCAATAATACTTAAAAATAAAAAAAATCTTTCAAACATCTATTCAAGCTTTATTTACGATGATAAACCACTTCATAGACTGCTAAAATAGAGTACTTCTTTGTATTGCAGGACTTTTAGGAGATACATCTAGAAGCATTCTCGAGTTGAACTCTTTTTAAAAAGGGGATTAAATTATTGCAAGGAATGCCCCTGAATAGAAGGGAAGAGAAAATTACAGGGACGTTATTGTTGAGATTTTATTGTCAATCACAGGGAAATGACCATTGTCCACTTTTATTTCTCGCTCCCACCTAGACCCATTTGTGATTACTTAAAAGACTTACCCATTCGCCGATTATCTGCAATTTTTTTCCTCCTAACTGGTGTACAAGTCGACCCCCCCCCATTTTCAACTCCCAAATTTCGTCTAAAATTCATCGACTTATACACTGTTACACACTTATACGGTACTTATTTTTATACACATTAGCTTACATTAGTTCATAAAATTGCAAGTAATATAAACATAAATCAAAACTTTACAAGGTATCATTTGACATTGGTATAGCAATAGAGTTAAGGCTGTTTGTTCTCAAATCCAAAAGATCTACTTACAGACACATTTTTAAATTCATTTTTGTTTGAAACGCATGAAATGGGCAACACACTGTTAAAAATTTCACTACAAACACAGAAAAAAAAAAAAAACGAGACTATCTATAAATTTACACTAGTTCCCGGTTAAGGATGTTCTCAAATCGAAAAGGGCAACTTTCTGACATAAATTTTAATTTATTTTTGTTCGAAAATGCATGAAACTAGCTGGTGTTGTTGTTCAGAAACTATGTCATTGAGCTGTTTTTCATTTTTTTTCATTTTTTTCTTTTTTGTTTGCAAACGCACTAGATCTTTCAGAAAATAATGTCAAAGTGGGCGTTTTGAACCGAATTTCCGCGCGAAGGGAGAAAGAGCACTCAAGAGCGGGCAAAAAACGTGTATGTCACGTGATCAAAATGGCTTATAACTCAATAGGCAATGGATGGATCAAAACATGGAAAAAACAGTTCAATTCCAAATCGTTTCTATGGCCAGGCTTTCCAATTTTATACCTTCCCGTTAAAAAAGGAATTTGTAAATGGTGTCAAAACGTTCTCCGCTTGTTGAGCAGAACAGTTAAGGGTGTATTCCGATCCAAACTGCTTATTTAAAATTCATTTTTGCTCTCAAACGCATCAAACTTGGAAATTCTCTTATTTTAGAAACTACATAATGTGCGGTGCTTCTTAATTTTTTGATAAATGCAGAAAATACTGTAAAAAACGCTGTCAAAGTTGGCATTTTGAACCGAATTTTTCGAAGCGGGCGATCTGGGAATGAAAAAAATGGTCATACTGAGAAAATAATTGTTTAAAAATCAAATTCTAATGAATTGAGCTGAAAATGAAATCACACGGCATGTTAAACATGTCTTCAGAAATCACCCCAGCAAGTTTCGTGTTTTTACTTTTAAAAATGAGTCTGAAAATGTCTCAGAAAATTTCGAGCTGTTGAGGGTGGAAAAATATTTTTTGAATACACCCTTAAGAACTTAAATGCATTCGATAGAGTTTCTCGGTCTTCATTTTACAGACGTTTTCCTTTTCTTATATCAAATTCCCTCTAAGGTAAATAAAATCATAAGACGAGACGCAATTTTTCACCTTGATTCAAACATAAAATATGCACAGTCGAACTCGCTTATAGTGAGTGCGAAGGGACCGTGATATTTGCTTGTTATAACCGGGTGCTTGTAAAACACGGGTTCGTAAAAAATTGCAAAAATTAATGCATACTTACTTCATTATACATATTTATTTTTTATTTCTGTATAGTACAAAAGAAGTTGGTTAATTTGCTTTGAACTGTCTTATTGTCTCTTTCTTGTTCTTCGTAGAAGACTCGTGATCCGAAAAACATCGTCATTTGCACCCCCGGCTTCGAAAAAAGTTTTAAGTTTTTCTGCGCACTCAAAAGCAGTTGAGTATGTTGAGAGCGGTTCAGCTTGAAATTCTTCACATTCGACGTTATCATCATTTTTTTCATCTTCTTCTGCTACAATATCCTCGGGAGTAGGTATATGGGAAGTGATAACATTGGCGTCAACAGATACATAATTTTCAAATTGTTCTCTACTCATTTCCAAATTTTGCAAGTTGTCTACTTCTACTTCTTCCCCAGAGATTTGCTACTCTTGAAAAATATCCAATCCAGCCTTACGGAAGCAATTGGTTATGCATGTGGATGCAACGTTTATCATGTCGCTTCCAGTATTTTTACATTCGCATTTGAGGTTGTTCCTATTGTTCTGAAAATTTATAACTCATCACTAACTTTCGGTTAACTTCGGGATGTTAAAGGAATTTTTCTAAGAAACGATTAATTGAGCTGGAGAGGTGGAAGTCAATAGAAATTTTATAAATCACAAAAACATTGCTCGCTATAACAGGGGTTTGCTCGTTAAAAGCGAGTTATGCTCCCATAGACTTAACATTGTACCAACCAAGTATTTCTGATTTCCTCATTAAATCCGTGTTCTCGTTAAATCAGTGCTCGTTATAAGAGAGTTAGACTGTACTATGAACTTTTAAAAGTTCACTGTTTCACTTAAAAGGCGACTAAAACAATAAAAGAGAGATGTTACAATTTAAAAATATACATTTTATTAAAAAACTTCTTAGTACTTTCGGGCTTTCAAAAGGCCTTCATCAGAGAATATTATATTAACTACCGTATATACTCGTGTATAGGTCAAAGAATTTTAGACAAAATTTGGGAGTTGAAAGTGGGGGTCGACTTACACACGAGTTAGTAAAAGAAAAAAAAAATTCGCAGGTAATCGGCGAATGGGTAAGTCTTTTAAGTAATTACATATGGGTCTAGATTGGAGAGGGAGATAAAATCGGACAGCGGTCATTTCTCCGTGATTGACAAAAAAAGTTCAACAATAATGTCCCTGTAATTGCTCTGCATCCATTTTTTCTTGGGATAGAATTCCCTTCAAGACAGGGAAATTACTTTCAACATTTTAATCCCCTTTTTAAAATGAGTTCAACTTGAGAATGCTTCTAAATATCTCTTCTAAAAGTTCTACAATACAAAGAAGTATACTATATTTTAGCAGTCTAAGAAGTTGTTTACCCTTCTAAATAAGGCTTGAATAGATTTTTGAAAGATGTTTTTCTTTTTAAGTATCATTAAATTGATGTGAATAGGTTTCAAAATAGTTTAAACTTCTTCGGTTTTACATAATTACACAGTTTTAAAACGTTGAATTTTTAAAAGAAAGTCTGATTAGAAACGTAGAAATAAAAATGTTTACTAATTTAATGAAAATTTATTTTTATTTTTTTAAATCCTCGATTACAAATTATTTTTCAACGTATTACCAGAAATGTAGTTCGACTTACACTTTTTTTTCAAAATTTTGCTTAAGAATTGGGAGGGGGGGTCGACTTATACACAAGTATATACGGTAATTGCTGTTTATCTATACAAATACGTCACTACGTTTTGAAAACGAGAGAGCCAATAATTATTAGAGCTGAAATTAAAAGTAGAAATTACTTTATTATAAAATATGTTATATATAATATAATATATATTTCCTCTAATTAAGTTCAATCAAAAAACTTAAAACTTAGTTCCATTTTCTATTAGCGTTTACTTGTTTCAATTCACTTAGAAAGAATAAATTTTATCATGTTTACTAATTTTTAAATAAACCCTCAAAGAACGAGAAAAAATATAGTTAAATTTCAAAATCCAAGGAAGGTTGATGACTTTTTCTCCGTTGTCTTTTTAAATTAAGGCTTTTGTCAAATCCAAAAGGCCAACCTTATGATATAAGTTTTAATTCATTTTTGATCG
Source organism: Maratus speciosus (assembly GCA_963932465.1). NCBI lineage: Eukaryota > Metazoa > Arthropoda > Arachnida > Araneae > Salticidae > Maratus > Maratus speciosus. Next base: position 20,851,551 of record OZ010798.1, read on the forward strand.
GAAATGCATGAAACTAGCAGGTGTTGTTGTTCAGAAACTATGTCATCGAGCTGTTTTTTCCGATTTTTTCCAAACGCAATAGATCTTTCAGAAAATAGTGTCAAAGTGGACGTTTTGAACTGAATTTCCGAGTGAAAGAAGAAAAACCACTCAAGAAAGGGGCGATAAACGTTTTTGTCACGTGATCCAAATCGCTTCTAATTCAGTAGGTAATGTATTGGTCAAAAAATGAAAAACACAGTTCGTTAACAAATTGCTTCCCTGGTCAGGGTTTCCAATTTTATATCTTTCCGTTAAAAAATGAATTTGTAAATGTGTCAGAACGTTTTGCGCTTGTTGAGCAGAGCATTTGAGAACAGCCTTAAGGGTGTATTCGAAAAAAATATTTTTCCACCCTCAACAGCTCAAAATTTTCTGAGACATTTTCAGACTCATTTTTAAAAGTAAAAACACGAAACTTGCTGGGGTGATTTCTGAAGACATGTTTAACATGCCGTGTGATTTCATTTTCAGCTCAATTCATTAGAATTTGATTTTTAAACAATTATTTTCTCAGTATGACCATTTTTTTCATTCCCAGATCGCCCGCTTCGGAAAATTTGGTTCAAAATGCCAACTTTGACAGTGTTTTTTACAGTATTTTCTGCATTTATCAAAAAATTAAGAAGCACCGCACATTATATAGTTTCTAAATAAGAGAATTTCCAAGTTTGATGCGTTTGAGAGCAAAAATGAATTTTAAAATGAATCAGAAAATAAGCAGTTTGGATCGGAATACACCCTTAACGAGTAAATAAAATATTGAAAGTTTAAAAGGTTCTACATTTCAAGATTTCAACCTATAACAAACAATTTTTATGGACCATCAAGTGAACTTCATTAAAGCGGCTTTCAACCACAGAATAAATCTTTTATGAGGCTAATATAAGTACATTAACTGTAGACTAAAAAATAATGTTTCTTTTTTCCATTTATTGTATAGCCCCAAAGCACCTCTAAACGGGGGCCTCGAACCTGGAACTGACAGGGCAATGAAGGCGACCGGCGCCTGCCAGAGGGACGAAGTGTAAGGCGTGGGGAGGGTCGTGGCCCTGTACTTATGATGCTTTTTTTCGGCTTTCTTTTGTTCCCCCTCTAGACCTGTCATAAGAACGAGCCAATCGATTTTTTTCTGCTTGTGTTTTTATTTTAGTGCCGCATCGTAAAAAGCAGTGATCACTAAACCAGAGGAAGATGCGAGGGTGAAATAGAAATTCGCCCTGTCTGAAAAAAATACACTTATACCCCACAACCGGTCATAGCGAACATTTTTATACACTAAAAATTCACAAACAATATCTTCAATGGTGCGTCTCTTTGGCTCGGTATGTTTTTAAATGCGTTCGTAACTATATAAATACGTAGAATGTATAGTCGTCTGATACGTCCTTCTGTCCGCATGAAACAGCGCAAAAACTACTCAACCGAATGATTTGAAATTTAATGTCATAAATGGTGTCACACTTTTTTTCAATATTTTTTACCCCCCCCCCCCCTTTGTCACAAAGTGTCACACTTCACTATACCCCCCCCTCCCCATTGTCACATGTCACGCTATACACTATGACGCAAAAGTTTAGACAATGACGTCATTCAGCTTTAAAATGTAGAATTATGACGTCAGAATTACAAAAACCTGTAAATATATTCAAAAACTGATTTAAAATGCTATGTACAAAAGACAGTCGTTTTATTTGCAATAATACTAATTTTTTTCATAAAAATTCAAATGTGCTTGTCGCAAAAGTTTAGACACTATTCTAAATTTCTTTGAATATTCGCTGGCATATGCAAATTTAGAATCGATGATGTCACAAATTTGGAGTACTTAAGTTCTGCAAACGATTGCGCTTCATAGTCGACATGCCGAGAGCTAAAGAAATTCAAGTGAATGAGGTTTCAAGGATTTGGCAGTTGAAAGGTGAAGGGAAGAGCGTTTCTGAAATTTCTGCTATTATTAATAGGTCAAAAAAATCTATTTATCGAGTGGTTCCGAATATAAAGCAAAATGTCGGTCTGGGAGGCCGCGTGTGACAAATGTACGAGAGGATCGCCTGATACAAAGACTAGCGAGTACTCAACAAATGAGCGTACGTGGAGTTCAAAGCTCATCGGGACTCTCTGTATCAAAGGATACGATTCGTAGACGAATTTTGGAAAAAGGAACAATCGTTTATAGCAAAATGCAGAAGAAACCAGCTCTGAAACCACATCATAAGTTACAAAGACTTATGTGGGCTCGAAAGCATATGTCATATGGAGAGAAATGGCAGTCAGTCATATTTAGCGATGAAAAAAAGTGGAATCTGGATGGTCCAGATGGTTGTTTATCGTATTGGCATGACTTGCGAAGGAACCTCGACGTTTTTTTAGTCGCAGACAAGGAGGGGGCTCGGTGATGGTTTGGGCAGCCTTTTGCTATAATGGACAAGTATCTCTGACCTTCACCAGTGGTCGTCAAACTTCACAGCATTATACACAGACATTAGAAGAAAACATACTGCCATTTGCTGAGCTTCTAGGGGGTCCTCAGTGGGAATTTCAGCAAGACAATGCTTCAATTCACACTGCAAAACATTCAAAATCTTGGTTTAATTCCCATAATATAAGAGTTCTCGACTGGCCAGCATGTAGCCCAGATCTTAACCCTATAGAAAACCTTTGGAGCATCATGTGTCGCAAAGTTTATAGCAACGCTAGACAATACTCTTCTGAAAAGGAACTTAAGACATCTATTGAGAATGCATGGTACGATATCGATCCACAAACTATGCAAGATTTAGTTTCTTCCATGCAATCTCGTGTATATGACGTAATACATAAGCATGGATGCGCAACCAGGTTTTAAAAATTGTTTATTTCGATTTTATTTAATTTGTGTCTAAACTTTTGAGACAGCAGTTTATTTTTGTTACCATTTAATTTATTGCAATATGCACAATTCCACTTTTCTTTGTTATAAATATTGTTTATATGTACAGCACATTAATTTCAAGCAGTGATTTGAAAATTGAATAAATATTTTTCAAAGTATGTAAGAATTTCTTCATTGTCTAAACTTTTGCGTCATAGTGTATTACATAAACATATACTTGCAGTTCAGAAACAAAGCACTACGTTATAGATCATATTTCAAACTTTATTTTTAAGCTTTAACTATGCGTTTTAATGACATTTGGGAGCACAACAATAAAAATGATTCATGTACTTATTTTGTATGAAATAAGATTAACCCGGGAGAACTCGCTAGTGAAAATGCCCAATTGCTTTTCTTTTACTTTACATTCATATAAAATCAACTTTCTTTGGTTGGCTTAGTACTTTATTCCCAAAATAGGTAAAATAATTGAAAAACATTTTGAAATTTTAATTAAAATGAAAAATGATTTAAATAAGAGTCTTAAAAAAGTACGATTGTGAGAGAAAATCTCATGCAGCGAGTTCTCCCGGGTTAAGGTTTATAACAAAAACATAATTAATGTACAACAGTAATAAAAGATTAATACGAAAGAGCAGTTGAAAACAATTTTGGAATTTAAAATATTTGGCTTTAAATCTACTTTATAAACACAAATACTTTAATTTCAAAATTTAATCTGCTGATTTTTAATGCTTTTATTTTAACTAAAATGTGTGATGTCACATTTCTTCTTACCCCCTCCCCTCCCACCCCCTTGTCACAAACTGTCACAATTTCACGAACCCCTTCCCCACTCTAAGCGTGACATCATTTGTGAACGACCCCCTTATCGAATCTTTGCACAATTGTGTCGAGTCATTTCGATATTTATGAAATCGAAAGAAAACTTTAAAATATATTACTAAAAGTTTTCTTCATTCAATTAAATTCTATCCTACGTCATTCATTCAATGATATGTCATGATAGGTCATGATTCTAGGTTACCATGGTGATGATGTCCTATTAAAGAGGGAGTCCTATTATTTCCGTATGACAGAATTCAAGGGGGTCCGGGTCACAATTTAAAATAATTTTTATTTATTGAGTTAAAATTTTGAATTTTTTGGTGATGGTTAACTCTATCATTTGTAAACAAAATCGCATTATAAAACTTCACATAATTTTTTTTTATTTAAAATTTAAAATTTATTAAAAAAATGGGGTAATTTAAAATCGTTATAACTCGAAATATTATTTGTAGAATTTCGATTTTTTATCATTTAAATAAACAGAAATATATAACTTTTAATTTAGATTCAGCATTTTAAAAAATATTAATTAAAATAAAAATTAAAAATATTTAAAGTAAAAATTAAGGGGAAAATGATGTAACTTAAAAAAAAAATCATATTTTCAAAAGTAAATATTTTTTTCAAATTTGCTGAATCAAAATTAAAGTAAACAAATTGAAAAAGACATGCTCCAAGTTTCAACCATGTATCTTTAACGGATCTTGAGTTGTAACAATTTAAATACGAGAAATGGTGAAAAAATCCATCATGAAGAAAAAAAAGACAGTATTTTCACAAGATGTCGTTAGCATGACAACCATTGCTTGAAAGCTAGATTTTGAAAACAAACCAAAACGAAAAAATTAATATTTCCTCTTCTAATAAGGATAGAAACATGATTCAAGCGCCATTTTAAGCAGAAAAAAGCGGAGAATTTTTTACTGCACTAAAATATTTTTAGAAAATTTGAAGACTTTTGTGTCCCGGACCCCCTTAATGTATAGAATCGTAATAAATTTGGGTATTCACGGGTTTTTATATAAAAGTGTAAAAGCTATGGCAGCCAGATCTGAATATTTACAAAACTAGTTATTAGTACGAAATATTAGCTCTTTTGCCAAGTTTGACGTACATTTTCTGACTTGTTAATTTTTAGGGATGTAACGAATAGCGATTTGGCCGAATGGCCGAATACGGAATATTCGGCCAAGTTTTAGGCCGAATACTGACCTAAAAAAAATTATTTTAATTGTTTATTTATATTTTTTTTTCAATTTTAAAATCAAAATTTAAATTAAGGACTAATTGAAATTAATTTTTTGTTTGAGTTTTCAAAAATCATAACAGCTGAATGTATTTTTTGTAATATTTTAAATACTTTGATGCCAATAAGATAACCTGACTTTCAAAAATGTAAATAATAATTTAATTCATAATTTTTTATTTAATCCATAGATAGTTCTAGTAATTTATATGTATTTTATCTAAAATAGAAACTCATTACCTCTATAAAAATGAAACTTTTTTGTTTTAGTAAAATCATTTCACCCCTCCCCCCTCCAAAAAAAAAAAAAAAAAAAAAAAAGAAAAAAGAAAGAACTTCCATGTGTCCTCTGTCTTTTAATATCCTTTCTCATTCAATTCAAACTTGGTAAATTTATTATCTGTATGTAAAGAAAAAAGGTTTGTTTTCTTAAAATATAATTATTCATTCCATTAAAATACAATTATTCTTTTCTGCTACCAAGATATACTTTTCTCTTTTCTTTCTCTCAAAATTAACAAGCCCCTCATAATACTTCCTCCACCCCATATTTCATAATGAGATGCCACTTGAAGTTTATGTAATATCATTATATGCAGTTATTTATAAGTTGTCACGAAGCTTTAAAATTGAGTAAGTATTAGGATTTCTTTTTCTTATAATAATTAATGCAGTTAGATATAATTTTTGAATATTGTTTTTTGAGAATATTTAAAAATCACATTTTGTTTTGGTTTTCTGGAACTTATTTAACCAAATATCTATATTCGGCCAAATATGCAACTATTCGGCAAAATATCTATTTATATTCAGCTAAAAGTATTCGGCCGAATATCTGTTCAATATTTGGCAAAAGGGCCGAATAGGCCGAATACCGAATAGTGGCCGAATATTCGTTACATCCCTATTAGTTTTTATTTTCACATTCGTGTGTTCCAAATTTATTTTGAACAGGGAACTCGGGGGGGGGGGGGGGTATTACTAAAAATGTTATGAACTGTTCCAATTCCCTAATTTTCAAACTGATGATAGAAACTTTTTAAAATTTAATAATTTTTAATTGTTAAATTGTTGGATTCTTTTTTATGCTGGCATATGTAAAAATTGTCTTGTACAGTGAAATTCTGTCAAAAATTTCTTAGTTTAGCTTATTTAATGTTTATATTCTGCATTTTAAAACAGCGGGATAAGCTGTGATTTTATTCTACCGGCTTCTATATCTTTCAGTATGTTTTGAAGTTATACCTTACTATTTTCAGAGATTCTATTTTTTCATGATTTTTCTTTCTAGTTTGCTTGATAAAAAGGGTAAAGGAGGTGGGGGATGGACGGGACATTCTCAATATTTCAGACAATAATTTGTTTTTGTTGTTTATTTCCTATTCTCATATACAGGGTGTCCGGTCTCAACGGTGTCCAATGGCTAATTCCTAAACCGTTAGTCATAGACATATAGTTCCAATTACAATAATGTTTTAAATCAGGTAAAGAAATATTTTAAAAGCGATTTGGGTCAATAAAAACATTTCTTAAAAAATTACGAAATTTAATTTTTTATACGGTCCCCCGGTCGTATAAGTTATATTTAGTAAAATTTTCCTATTACACTGAAAAGTAAGACAAAAAAAAAGTCCCATTCATATAACACTAAAATTAAGCGAGTTATGAAACTTTTAAAATGATTGACTTATGCCACTTTTCACAAATCAGTTCAGCTTGGCTTTGAGGGATCACATACCAAGTGCTTAAAAGTATTCGAAGATCTTATTTCATGTGTATCTGCGTTTTGAAAAAAATCGTACAAGCATTACGATTAAGTTAACATTTATTAAATTTCAGATTGGCTAAAATAACATATGTTTTATTTTGTCAGGATTTCAGACTGTTTCTTTTATGATTTCTTTTAACAAAAATTATGTTATTTTTATAAGTTTTCATGTTACTTCAACGATCGTATGTATGTTTTTCCAGTTTAAAATTTGTACTCGAACTTTAACTGACTTTTAAATATCCGATCGAGATTACATTTTACACACTGGCGCAAATCGAATAACAATCTAATATTATTATGATTTTCTGTGGGTACCATTTATACTTATTTTACAGGATGACACAAAAAATTTCGGATAGATTACTGCCAAGAAGTTTAAGAAAAAGTTTTAGATTAGATAATACAAGACTGGATTGCTGGTTTTTTAAACTTTAACGTATTTTTTAGCACTGAATCCGAAAATTACATTAATTTTTAACCCTCATGTCAGCATATTTCACAAATCATAAATTGTTAAATTTAAAGAATAACAAAAATCGGATACTACAAAGTAGAGGACATGGTTGTGTTTTTTAACTTTTGATAATTGATTTTTACTTACTTTTTAGCACTGAATCTGAAAATGACCTTCATTTTAAACCATCACGTTAGAATTTTTTTTTTGCAAATCGTAAATGTGTAAGTTAAAATATAGCGGAAATCTCATACTATAAAACATATGTAAAACTTTTTTTGATTTATTTTATTTTATTTTATTCAATAATTTATTCGACCATTTTGCTTATCCTGGGATTCTTGCAGCTAAGTAGCTGAGGGGTCCGATGAGATGGGGGAGGAGATTCAATTTTAACTTTGAACTTTTTGACTTTGAAATTTGTGAAAAATCCTGATATGATGGTTAAAAATTAAGGTCAATTTCAGATTCAGCGGTACAGAATACATAAGAATCAATTATCAAAAGGTAAAAAACATGACATAACCCAACTTTTGCAGGCTAATGTAATCTAATGATATTTTAAAATACATATCATTTTGTAAAGAATTGCGGCTGTTAATTTAGCATCATTTTATTTAACAAAAATTCTGTTTTTTCTTTCTCCTTAAATGTTTATTACAAATTGTATATTTTGCATTAATATGTCAGAATGATTAAAGATTTCAAATTTATATTGCAATGTTAATTTTACTCTCAACCAATTTTTAATATATCTGACGAAATTATATTTCGACTAAATTTGTGAATGACCCCAATTTGCAGCAAAAAATATGATCCAACTTTAAACAGCTATTACTCGGTCAATTTTAATCGTAGAATAACGGGACTTTTTGTGTATTATTTGTCAGTGTAAAAGGAAAATTTTACTAAATATAACTTATAGGACCGGGGGACCGTACAAAAATTTAAATTTCGTAATTTTTTAAGAAATGTTTTTATTGAACCAAATCGCTTTTAAAATATTTCTTTACCTGATTTAAAACATTTTTGTAATTGGAACTATATGTCTATGACTAACGGTTTAGGAATTAGCCATTGGACACCGTTGAGACCGGACACCAGTACTACACTGTAAAAAAAAATCTGTAAAGTTACTAAAGTTTTTCTAGGAAACTGGGATTCCTAGAACTTTTCATGTAACGGCAACAACAAAAATTCCAGTAACAGCATCTGTTACAGGAATTTTTCTTGTTGCCATTACATGAAAATTTCTTGGAATCCCAGTTTCCTAGAAAAACTTTAGTAACTTTACAGATTTTTTTTTACAGTGTACCATAGTGTGCTTTAGAACCAACAGGAAAACCACATGGCTGTTTTCATTTTTCTTCAAAGTTGCATTTCTTTAAACTCTACTTAAATGTAATTTTTTTTTTTTTTTTTTTTTTTTTTTACATTTGAAGTTTTCAGATATCTTATACAATATAAACAATTAAGGTATATTGTAGTTATTTAATTCGAAGGTTCAATATTGGTAATTAAAATGAATGAATATTAACCATTGTGACAAAATAATTTCTGGGGTAAAATGACTGACAATTGAATATATACATCATGGGGATGATTGGGACATTTGCAAATGGGGATGAATGTGACAGTGTCATTCATCCCTTGAGATGTTAAAAAATATATTTTTTAACTAAATAATATTATACAAGTCTACAAATTAATAATTTATGTTAATTTTTAATATTAAACAGTATTTCTATTATTTTCTTATTAAAAAATTACATTGAATCTTAATTATTGTATTGTAATGAAGGTTAAATATTTTATTAAAAGATTAATATTTAAGCTTTATCAAAATAGATAAAATTGTTAAAAATAGTATATTTTATTAATAAAATAGGGGAAATTATATTGAATTTTGAACTGTTGCTCCACAAACCCTAACATAATTTCAGTTGTCCATGATATCTAAGATACATCAATTAATATTAATTAATAAGTTTGAATGAAAATTATTAGCTATGCCGTATTTTAAAGAAATTTTCCAGTTTCATTTCATATCTAAAACATCTCGGAAGTGGGAAAAAGGAACAGATCGACAGCTGAAGTTCGCATTACAAGTTAAAACTGCTGTAAAAAAAGTGATTACTAACGCTGAGATATATCAGCCATAGTATACGATCATAAATTGCAAATATAATTACATGTAAGTTTATAATTTTAAATTTTAATTAGGTAAAATTGAATATAGGGAGGAACATATCTGTATCCCATCCATCCCTATTAGTGTCCCATTCATCCCTGCTATGGGGATGACTGGGACAGAGAAGAGCTCTTTTTTTATTTTATAATATTTTACTGTATAATGATAATAATCTATAGAATAAATATTGTGCATAGATGTAGTCAAATGCCTGGTGCATAAAATGTGATACACAATATTGATAATAAATAAAAAAAAAGTATTTAAAATAAATATTTTTGTGAAAATGTCCCATTCATCTCCCATCTCCCCTATAATGAAAAATGCTGAAATATAAAGAGCTTAAGGGTGTATTCCGATCCAAACTGCTTATTTTCTGATTCATTTTTAAATTCATTTTTGCTCTCAAACGCAACAAACTGGGAAATTCTCTTATTTAGAAACTACATAATGTGCCGTGCTTCTCGATTTTTTGATAAATGCAGAAAATATTGTAAAAAATGCTGTCAAAATCGGCGTTTTGAACCGAAATTTCCGGAAGCGGGTGATCTGGGGATGAAAAAGATGGTCATACTGAGAAAATAATAGCTTAAAAATCAAATTCTAATTAATTGAGCGAAAAATGAAATCACACGGCACCTTATACAACTCTTCAAAAATCACCCCAGCAAGTTTCATGTTTTTACTTTTAAAAATGAGTCTGAAAATGTCTCAGAAAATTTCGAGCTGTTGAGGGTGGAAAAATATTTTTTCGAATACACCCTTAAGGCTGTTCTTAACTGATCTGCCCAACAAGCGCAAAACGTTTTGACACATTTACACATTCATTTTTTAACGGAAAGATATAAAATTGGAAAGCCTGGCCATGGAAGCGTTTTGGAATTGAACAGTTTTTTTCCATTTTTGGATCCTTCCATTACCGATTGAGTTATAAGCGAATTTGATCACGTGACAAAGACGTTTTCTCCCGCTCTTTAGTGCTTATTCCCCGTTCGCGCCGAAACTCGATTCAAAACGTCCCCTTTGACAGTCTTTTCTGAAAGATCTATTGCGTTTACAAAAAATTGGAAAAAACAGCTCGATGACATAGTTTCTGAACAACAACACCCGATAGTTTCATGCATTTTCGAACAAAAATAAATGAAAACTTATGTCAGAAAGTTGTCCTTTTGGATTTGAAAACACCCTTAAATAAATATCAATATATATATAGATATCAACATATATACATTATTTGTTTATTAATAGTGGATAGTCAAACAATAATCACTATCATTCACTACTGATTTTCAGCTGCCTGCCAGTGTGCTTAGGGAAAAAATGGCAGTTCTTGCTAAAAGATGTAAAACTGAGTTGAGAAGTGTCATCTCCGCCTAGTAGCACAATTTTCTTTAGAAGATAGCTTTACAGAATTTCCCTAAGAAGGAAAATAACAAGGATGATTCTAACAGAAATCAAGAATGGGGCGGTACAAAATTGAAAAATTGACAATTTGTGTTTGTTTACGTTGAATTCTATAAGTAAAACGTACGTCTCTACTCCGTTGCCAGCAAAGATAAATTGTCTTTTGCTAAAAATAGTTCTGCCTTTCTTGGACGACTGCTGTCCCAGGTTAGTCCAAAAGAAATAGAAAAGCGTGCTAAATAGGGTAATGAAACATTTCAAGAAAGGGTGCATACCTTAGCTAGCATCATTTTTCACCCGTTTGCCAAACATGATGGCAAACCTGGTAATTGGCACCGGTTGAAAAAGAAAGTGCTTGTCCAACTCACAACAACGTTTTGTACGTTTATAGTACATCTGACATGACAGTTCTATTCAATATTTGCCCCTTTTTACATTTGATGTAAGATAAATGGAAGAAAATTACGGTTTTCCTACAGATAGATTTGTTGGAGGTCCAAAAGTTAGATCTGCATCAGCGTTCTGTGTTCTTGCACGCCTTTACACAAATATTTTCTCACGGGGAGATACTTGAAATCTCTCGGTAAAATTGCGCAAGTCAAAGTTTTAATATTTTCCACTTCGCAATTACAAAAATCTGTTCATTTATACGCGCTTTTACAGATGTGTGAAAATTATTAGAATAATTGTGAAATTTACATTAAAAACTTGTTATATTAAAGAAATATTTAAAAAATATTGATACATTTAATATTTAGTGTGCATCCCCTTGTTTTTTTTATTAAAGAAAGTATGGTATACTTGTCTTGGCATACTTTGTATGAGTTTTTGGCAATTAATTTGTATTTCGTTGTCATGATGCCAAATTTGGATGTGTATTTATATCAGATCAGTCTTGTTTGTGATGCTGCATTTCTTTAATTTTTTCTTTACAATGGCCCAAAGGTTCTCTGTGGGGTTCATATCTGGACTTTTTCCAGGCCATGGAAGTGTTTTCTTTAATTAAATTAAAGAAATGAAACATCACAAACAAGAATGTTCTGATGGAAAAATTCATCCAAATTTGGCATTATGACAAAGAAATACAAATTAATTGCCAAAAACTTCTACAAAGTATGCCAAGACGTATCGAACCTTTTATAAAAAACAAGAGTATGCACACTAAATATTAAATGTATCAATATTTTTAAATGTATTATTTCTTTATTATAATAAGATTTTAATGTAAATGTCACAATTATTCTAATAATTTTCACACATCTGTATATATAATCCAACCTGGTTTTTATATGTAAAGATGGGATTTTGAAATCAAATTTTAGCTGCAAACAAAATCAAAAAAGTAAAAACGGTCTTTGTAGATATCGACCTCAGCTATCCAATTAAAAAAAAATCATTTAAAAATATTGAAATGCAAACGAGATATCTGAAAAAAAAAAATCTTTCATGGGATTAACATTATCAAGCGGGTGACGGGTCAGCCCGAAACGAGCTTGGATTCGTTTTTATATCAGTCTTTCATCCTCGACTGAAAGTGAGAATTTTATTTATTCACAAATCGAAAAAAGGAAACAGAAAAAAATTGCAACAGTCCTCCCTACTTAATCGGGTCACGGATAATCGAATACCCCGCTTATTCGAATAGAATCCTACGGAACCGAATTTATTCCCATTGGTTCTACTCTCTTAAAAAATTCAGCGATTTTAACTCCAACTGAGTGTATTTTCACTCCTTTTCAGTATTGAAAATGCACTTATCCTATAGGAGTGAATTTCATCCATCTTGCGGAGTGGTTTTTTTTCATTCCTTTTTGATGAGCTGTTTTCGCTCTTTTTTTCGACTAAATTAATAGGCAAAACGAGTGACTGCACTCATTATTGACAAGCTATTTTTAAACCTCTTTTTTTGTCAAATTTAATAGGCAAAATAAATTATTTCCCTCTTATTTTCAGATTTTTTTTTTTTCTCTTTAACATATATAACTCCCCAGTTTGCAAAATGTATTATTTTTAAAACTCCATTTTGATTTATTTTAATCTAGTTGCAGAAGAAATTTTGTTTTTCATTTCCGAAAGATAAATTAAATAATAATAATAATAAAAGATAGTTCGCGCCATAACAAGACAAGATTTTCTACCTTGTCAATATCCTGAAGTGCGCTGCGTTTACTTTATCTTTCTTATTATAATTTTTTTTTTTTTTTAATGTTTTCACATTGTATATATAATTTTAACGTTATTAGTTTTAATCCGGAAATGTCGATTTCTTTAATTATATCTCATATTATTATATCTTAATAATATATTTTGCTTATGACACAGATAAATAATTATGGAATATAGAATTCATGTGTTACATAACTGCAGACTTTTTTTTAGTTAAACTTTTGAATATGAACAGAGTGAAGTGTAACACAAAAATAAAAATTCACAAAATCATAATTTAAAAAAAAGGTCAAGCTAGTTGTGTCATAAAAATAAAATAAATTGATAATATTTTTTACTAATCTATTATTTTCTGATATTTTTTTAAAATTATCTTTTACATTTCGTACTATTTACATAATACTGTGGCAATTAAAAAAATAATAAATAAAGTGTAGATGTGGGCAACTATCTAAATGAACACAATTTATTAAATACTTGTACTTACTGAAACATAAAAAAAAAAATAAAATAGAACATATATCATAAGTTAGTAATAATTTAATAATTTTTATAATCATGGGTTGTGATCCGCAAATATTTCTGAGTGTCATGAGCAAAGTAGTATATTAATAATCAATAATATAAGCACAAAATGATATATGTTTAATAATGTAAATACCAATTAGCGAAATTTTACACAATTTGAATACGAGAAAACTACATATCTAAGTGCATTTTATTGATTATAAAAATTATGGAACAGACGCATTAATAAAAAAGAAAAAAAAAAGTAATTTAAGAAGCTCATGTTTTCGGTTTAAAAGTAATAACGTTAAATAACGCAAAAAATCTTATATACAATGTGAAAATACAACAAGGAATGGCGAAGGAATTACAAGAAAGATGAAGTAAAACAAAGTACTTTACCTTAGAATTTTCAGAATCAGTAAAATCCTAGAATCGCCGGTAGCCATCTTGGTTTTAGCTGGGAAACAAAAACGAAATTTATCCAGTTCTTTATGATGATTGCCCCCCCCCCCCCCCTCCTGCTTTCGTGGGCATAATCCATCTATCTTATTCTATGCCATTTTTAAATCAATCAAATTATAATTGTAATATTGTTGTTTTAATCATGTGGGTAACGCTAAGCTTTGACGCTTGAAATAAACAAGCGACTCTCTTTTCAAAACGGTTCTTCCTCTGCCAAACTATATATCGCGTTACAGGATTTCAACCAATAGGGAAGCTTCTTAAACCGCTCTTTTACAGATATTTTTCTGTTCCGATCTGAAATGAGCTGACCTGGGATGCTACTCCTAAAAGGATGATTTGGCAAACCAGTTTTTTGTGGAAAATGTCTCTTTTTGATAAAACAGATAGAAAGAACAAAAACACGCGTAAAACTTTTCGTTCTTTTGTTGAGTTAATAATTCGTTCTTTTGATTTAAGAGTGTATGTTATTTTTCCCCGCTTAAACCAAGTACCTTTTACGAACGTCCCCGCTTAATCGAATAACAACTGCATGATCAATGCTTGAAAATAGGCGTGGAAAGCGCGTTTCAGCTGGAACTTCCTTCCACTTTTTGTCATTTTCGGTTCCTTTAGGCTTAAAACAAATTTTCAGTTCTTCCTGCAATGATTTCGGCCAGCAGGTGTTTAATGGACAGGTCAAATGATTTCCCACTTTGATCTCCCCACCATCACTTCTTGCTGTTAACCAGGCTTTAATGGCAATGCGCCGTCACTCCAGATGGTAGTTGTAATATTTTGCACTCATTCGAAAAATAACTCAGTATTTACTCCTTTAAAATTCCACTTAAACAAACCACTTTCAACGATTTTTTTTAAGGCAGTATAAGTAACGTAAATTAGAAGTAGCAAAGTTTTGACTAAATTCAAACGAGCTGCATTAAGTGTGATGTAAACCATATAAATGTATGTATTGACATTAAATAAATACGTATTTACTTTATATTAGCATCTGTATTAATTTTAGTTTATGTTATTCTATTAACGATTTATTATGCTGTTAATTAAAAATACCGTAGATGGTTATTTTGCCTTTTTATTACGCATTAAATATTGCAGTTATGATTCCCCGTTTAATCAAATACCCCGCTTAATCGAATATTATTTCTGGAACCGCCAATATTCGTTTAAACGGGGACGACTGTATTTGAAAACAAGAATGTATTCTAAATTTCTTAAAGAATTTTACAACTCTTTTAAAAATCAGTTCGAAAGAGAATCCAATTATTATTGATGGGATGTAAGGAGAAATATTCTATATGATTCTAAAGTCTTGCCACGGTCAGTATTAGTAATATAAAGACGCCGTGGGATATCCTTTGCCTCTCACTTTCCGTTTGAAGTCTTTTTCCAGACTTACTGTAAAAAGAGTACTCATGTCTTCCTGCTAATAGCTGTACAATGATATTCTTAGAGAATAAGAATTGTGACTTTTGCAGATTTCAACCGGTGATTGGGTATAAATAACAAATTGGATGTTCAGGCAACAGAAACAGATTTTCAGGTACATGAAAATGACGAAACGTTACATCAGGAGGAATGGAATATTATGTATATCTTTTAAACATATTACTTAATCACGCTCATCCTCGAAAAAAAAAAAAAAAATCACGGAATTGTTCGACTTATAATAATTTACGTTGTATCACATCTGCTCTTCATCATTTTACCTAAAAGCTTCAAAAACTATACAATTATAATGATTTAAGTTCTAATTTAAAACTACTCAGCTACCAACAACAGATTATCGATATAAACAAACGAACTCCGTTGACATTCAGAAGCACAAATTCTAGAAACAAATCTATAAACAAATGAACGACTCTTCGATCGTTTCATTAAAAAAATACCGTTTAATATCCGATTCTGCTCTTAAAATATTTGTAAAAGCATATTAAAGCCTTTAAATATTTTGAAATGCGTTTTCCACTTTTACATACCGACATATGTTTTGTGAAAAAAGCAGAGCTACAAACAAGACAGCAGTTCCATGCATGAGTTACGCTTCATTTCAACATTGTTTTGGCACGATCTATCGATAATAGTATAAATGATGGAACGTTTTCTGAAATTATAGTCTTTTATTTAAAAAAAAATGCAGGGCGTAATGATGTAATTCGAGATCATTTTTTAAATGTTTTCGTATGTAATTTGAAAATTTCGTTCAGTAAATAAAATGAATATTTTTATTGTAATGATACCTTTGATTCATAATGATACCTTTGATAGAATTTAAATTTTGTTTTATTAATTTTTTAAGAGCTTAACATTTATTCGCTTTTTTTAAAATTTTGTTTGCATTATAAATAAAAAGAGTTTTATTTTCTTAGGTGTTATGAAATATAAGATGTTATTATGATTGTTATTATTATTATTATGTTATTATTATTGTTATGTTATTATTATTATTATTATCTCTATAATAATAGCCTAAGTCACGTGACTGTCATCAACAATTCCGGGTTGACCGCTTCACTTTTTATATGCCAGGCGACCAATTTGGTAATTTAATGTTAGCTGGGAGCATGTGATAAATCGCAAATTATTGTTCTATCGCCACCATGTCATCAGTATTATAATAGTCCATTTCATGTGACAGTCATAAACAATTTTTCGCGTGGTAAATTAAAACAAAACTTTGATGTTGAAATTAAAGTCATGGTTTATGGCATTATTTATTATACTTTTTTTTTTTTTTTTTTTTTTTTTTTTAAAGAAATAATAGAGAGTCACAAATTTTAAATATTTCAGTTTTAAATTAAAGTTATATAAAATGAGTGAAAGTATTATATTTTAAATGAAATACGAAAAAATTCGACGGGAACAATGTTTGGCGATTTATCACATGCGCCCGGTTAACGTAAAAATACAGAGTTCATGATCTATGTATCAGAATCTTCCGATTTGTCGAAAGATTGAGCAAGTAAATTGAACTATGAATAAAAGTAACATGATACAATGCTTATCATACATTTAAGGGAGACCAAATTAGTCGCCAAGGGCGGCTAGTTATTTAATAAGAGAATGTGAAAAAATAATTTTCTCTTACGAATGTAATCATAATAACATAATAATAATAATAATAATAATAATAATAAAATGATATATAATGATATAAAAAGATATGTAAAACAACAACAACAATAATAATAATATAATTATTATGTTATTATTATTATTATTATTATTTAATAAGGGAATGTGAAAAAATAATTTTCTCATACTAATGCAATCATAATAACATAATAATAATAATAATAATAATAATAATAATATAATAAAATGATATATAAAACAATATTATTATTATTATTATTATTATTATTATTATCATGTTATTATGATTGCATTAGTATGATAAAATTATTTTTTCACATTCTCTTATTAAATTACAATTTTGTTTTCACGCCAAGGTTATGTTCAAATTTTACAATGTTAAAAATAAAAATTTTATCTGCATTGATGTAATTAATATATGTAGTACATGGCATTGTATATTCCTTACATTTTAATTACATTTGATAAGAAATATAAATTTTATTTTCAATGCAAGCAAATTTCAAGTGGATATAAACTAAGCTCTTAAAAATTGATTAAATTAAATTAAAATTTTACAAATGAAATAATAATGATAATTTTGAATTTGTCATTTTCTACAAAACAAACCCTTTAATAGTAAAACATTCATTCCGTTTGTTTGTATGAAATCTTATGAAAGTGAAACGTAGTTAAACATTCCGTCCTTTTTGACAGGGGTTATATTCAAGTTCTTCAAAAACGCCTTAACTTGAATGCTTATAAAGAGTAAATCATGCAACCGAATGATCATAATAAACGTGCTGAATATGCAACTGATATTCTTGACAGTATTTGTATTAAAAACTTCATAAATGTCTTTACTTTATATTGAAACAAGCATATGCCTAATTATACAGTAAAGCCTCGATTATCCGCAAGCGGATGATCTGCTGTGCGGTTTATCTGCTAAGCGATTTTTTTTTTTTTTTTTTTTTTTTTTTTTTTTTTTAAATACAAGCAAAGAAAATACAATAAACCCTACTAATAAATATAAACAGAAAAATTCATGTATTCGAAAATAATAGAAGAATATTTCTAGATTCGGTTGCCATGTTTGGAATATTAGATATAAAGTCTTGATGTGTTTTCTTGATTTTATTAACCAAATGTAAACACAGCAATTAAAATATTTAAGGGTGTATTCGAAAAAATATTTTTCCACCCTCAACAGCTCGAAATTTTCTGAGACATTTTCAGACTCATTTTTAAAAGTAAAAACACGAAACTTGCTGGGGTGATTTCTGAAGACATGTTTAACATGCCGTGTGATTTCATTTTCAGCTCAATTCATTAGAATTTGATTTTTAAACGATTATTTTCTCAGTATGACCATTTTTTTCATTCCCAGATCGCCCGCTTCGGAAAATTCGGTTCAAAATGCCAACTTTGACAGCGTTTTTTACAGTATTTTCTGCATTTATCAAAAAATTAAGAAGCACCGCACATTACATAGTTTCTAAATAAGAGAATTTCCAAGTTTGATGCGTTTGAGAGCAAAAATGAATTTTAAAATGAATCAGAAAATAAGCAGTTTGGATCGGAATACACCCTTAAATCAGAATATTATGATAAATTCCAGGAGAGCATATTAAGAATAACTTCCTTTTCGAGATAAAAATTATTCCATACTAAAAGAAAAACAATAGTTTCAATTTAGAATAAAGAAAAGGTGATTCCAAAGTAAGAAGCTAAAACAAGTTACTGATTTTTTTTAAAGGTGTAACTCAGCTCTTTTTTGTACAGTATGTTGTTTCTTGTTTACTGTTCTTTATTTTAGTGATTTAGATGTAAAGCAAAGGTTTCTGATGTACTGTGCATATGTATGTATTTTAAACGTTTTAATATGTTTTTTGTACACTAAAATATAGTTTTTATGTTGAATTTTCTTTTTTTCGTGTTTGCACCCCATTTTTAGTCTTTTTCGGGTTTTCCGCGATTTTCATTATCCGCAGTGCCCTTGCCACCCAATTCCGCGGATAATCGGGGCTGTACTGTATTAGTTTTTCTGCAATAAATTATTGTATTCTGGAAATGACCACCCCGTATTTAAGATTAATGCTTACTTCTAAGTGTAGAGATATTTTTAAATAAGAAAATTATTCGTGACACAATTTTCAAATGTTAATAACAATTTTCTACTGTTTCGGTATAGGAGTGCTTACCACAAAAACCTTTCGGCTCGGACTCCGTAAAAAGAAGCCGAACTCATCTCTATCCATTTCTTTATATCACACGAGCTCAAACAATCCTTTTTACGTTATACTTTCGTTTTTAACCTAAATTCAAAGAACCTACAAAGTCCGGAGAAAGGGGTATAAGTATATAAAGGTGGAAGGGTCAGACCTCCCATTCTTTTTTCGGATCGCCGTAGGTGGCCGGTGTGGGTTTCAGAGATCAAAGAGTTGGAAGTCTGACTTTTTGACGAACAGAGCCTGCAAGTCGCCGAAGGGGTATTCTTCCATTTATCTCGCGGTTTTGGTGAAAGTCGAAGGGGGGCGTATTTGTGTTTGATATCCGGAAATTTTACAGGCAACGGCTCTTTTGGTTTCTATTGTTCTGGAGTCATCGTTAATCACTTGTATCGCGCCGCAGACTCCTTTGAATGGGGTATAAAGAAGCCGCAGCCGCCTTCCCAGAAAACAAATATTTTTCTTGGGTTGAAGGCAACCGAGTTAAAGGGTTAGGATGAAACTGTCACTTCCTATGTATACATTTTCCTGGGACGTACATGCTTCCATCCCTGATCTTTGTGAACCTGTATTCTGTAGCTAACGAACGTAATTCGTTCCGAGATGGGCGCTCGTTAGCCGGAAATGTTCTTTAATTGAAATTGATCTCTCGTGCAACTAAAATGCAACGTGGTGGACGTACACAAATATATAAATAAAAGGTTCGCAAACCGAATCTGCGCATTATTAAGGGTGTATTCGAAAAAATATTTTTCCACCCTCAACAGCTCGAAATTTTCTGAGACATTTTCAGA
This sequence comes from Maratus speciosus, assembly GCA_963932465.1. Lineage (NCBI taxonomy): Eukaryota > Metazoa > Arthropoda > Arachnida > Araneae > Salticidae > Maratus > Maratus speciosus. The sequence continues at coordinate 20,871,603 of OZ010798.1, forward strand.
CTCATTTTTAAAAGTAAAAACATGAAACTTGCTGGGGTGATTTCTGAAGACATGTTTAGCATGCCGTGTGATTTCATTTTCAGCTCAATTCATTAGAATTTGATTTTTAAACAATTATTTTCTCAGTATGACCATTTTTTTTTCATTCCCAGATCGCCCGCTTCGGAAAATTCGGTTCAAAATGCCAACTTTGACAGCGTTTTTTACAGTATTTTCTGCATTTATCAAAAAATTAAGAAGCACCGCACATTATATAGTTTCTAAATAAGAGAATTTCCAAGTTTGGTGCGTTTGACAGCAAAAATGAATTTCAAAATGAATCAGAAAATAAGCAGTTTGGATCGGAATGCACCCTTAAAGCGTTTCTAAATACAGTCAAACCTTGTTAACACGAACACGCTTAAGGGTGTATTCCGATCCAAACTGCTTATTTTCTGATTCATTTTAAAATTCATTTTTGCTCTCAAACGCATCAAACTTGGAAATTCTCTTATTTAGAAACTTTATAATGTGCGGTGCTTCTTAATTTTTTGATAAATGCAGAAAATACTGTAAAAAACGTTGTCAAAGCTGGCATTTTGAACCGAAATTTCCGAAGCGGGCGATCTGGGAATGAAAAAAAGGGTCATACTGAGAAAATAATTGTTTAAAAATCAAATTCTAATTAATTGAGCTGAAAATGAAATCACACGGCATGTTAAACATGTCTTCAGAAATCACCACAGCAAGTTTCATGTTTTTACTTTTAAAAATGAGTCTGAAAATGTCTCAGAAAATTTCGAGCTGTTGAGGGTGGAAAAATATTTTTTCGAATACACCCTTAACGCGAATTACTTTTAGCACGAACTGTTTCCGATTTCCCCGTCCAGTTGTAAAGAACTACTTTTAACACGAACAGAAAAATTTCCCCTTGAGTGTTCGCGTTAAACAGGTTCGACTGTAGTAATAATGATAATAATAATAATAAATAAATACCGTATATACTCGTGTATAAGTCGACTCCTGTATAATTCGCCCCCCCCCCCCCCAATTCTTAAGCAAAATTTTGAAAAAAAATTGAATTTTCGTGTATAAGTCGAACCACGTTTGTAGTAATATGTTGAAAAATGATTTGTAATTGAGGATAAAAAAAAACAATAATAAATTTTCATTAAATTAGTAAACAATTTTTTGCTGTATTTCTAATCAATTTTTAAAAAAATTCCACGTTTTAAAACTGTATAATTATGCACAAACTAAGAAGCTTAAACTATTTTGAAACGTATTCACATGAATTTAATGATACTTAAGAAGAAAAAACTCTTTCAAAAATCTGTCCAAGCTTTATTTACATGGGTAAACAACTTCGTAGACAGCTAAAATAGAGTATGTCTTTGTACTGTAGGACTTTTAGAAGAGATATCAAGAAGCATTCTCAAGTTGAACTCTTTTCAAAAAGAAGATTAAAATGTTGAAAGGAATGGCCCTTGTATTGAAGGAAATTCTTATCCCAAGAGAAAATGGGTGCAGAACAATTACAAGGACAATTATTGTTGAGCTTTTTCTTTTTTTTTTTTCGTCAAAGACAGAGAAATGACCACTGCCCGCTTTTATATCTCTCTCCAAGCTAGACCCATGTGTAATTACTTAAAAAACTTGCCCATTCGCGTGTTTTTTTTTTTTTTTTAACTAACTTGTGTATAAGTCGACCCCACCATTTTTAACTCCCAAATTTTGTCTAAAATATTTCGACTTATACACGAGTAATATACGGTAACTCGTTCCGAGATAGCGCTCGTTAGCCGGAAATGTTTGTTAATTGAAACTGATCTCTCGTGCAACTAAAACGCAACGTGGTGGACGTACACAAATAAATAAATAAAAGGTTCGCAAGCCGAATCTCGCTCTGTTCAAGCGTTTCTAAATAGTAATAATGATGATAATAATAATAATAAGTAATTTTTTTTTTTTTTTTTTTTTTTTTTTTCGCTCAACAACGTGAAAATTTCTGACACATTCGCGGAATTATTATCAAACGTAAAAGCATGACACTTGAAGGCAGAATTATTGAACTGATGTGTAATCGAAAAGTTTTTATTTTTCGCTAAAGGAACTGCATCTTCAGATGCTCTTCGCCGGTAAGTATTTATAGGACTAAGATTTCCTTAAGGTTTTTTTGACATAAGCTGACATAGCTCAATGACATAGTTTCTGAACAACACCACCAGCTAGTTTCATGCATTTTCGAACAAAAATGAATTAAAACTTATGTCAGAAACCTTATGCTCAACAAGCGCAAAACGTTTTGACACATTTACAAAAATTGGAAAGCCTGGCTATGGAAGCGATTTGGAATTGAACTGCTTTTCTTTTCATTTTTTGATCCATCAATGACCTATTGAGTTATAAGCGAATTTTATCACGTGACAAACACGTTTTTCGCCCGCTCTTGAGTGCTCTTTCTTCCTTCGCACGGAAATTCGGTTCAAAACGTCCACTTTGACACTATTTTCTGAAAAATCTATTGCGTTTGCAAAAAAAAAAAAAAAAAAAAAAAAAAAAGGAACAAACAGCTCAATGACATAGTTTCTGAACAACACCACCAGCTAGTTTCATGCATTTTCGAACAAAATTAAATTAAAACTTATGTCAGAAAGTTGCCCTTTTGGGTTTGAGGACACCCTTAAGGCTGTTCTCAACTGCTCGGCTCAACAAGTGCAAAACATTTTGATACATTTACAAATTCATTTTTAACGGAAAGGTATAACATTGGAAGGCCTGACTCTAAAAGCGATTGGGAATCGAACTGTGTTTTCCATTTTTTGATCCACGAATTATCTATCGAGTTATAAGCGTTCTTTTTATCATATTATAAAGCGTTTTTCTCCCTTCGCTGACTGGTTTTTCTGCTTTCGTCGAGAAATTCGGTTCAAAACGCCCACTTTGACACTGTTTTTTGAAAGATCTATTTATTGCGCTTGAAAAAAAAAAAAAAAAAAAAACGGAAAAAACAGTTTGATACATAGTTTCTGAATAAGAAGACCTGTTAGTTTCATGCATTTCCGAACAAAAATAAATTAAAATTTATGTCATAAAGTTGCACTTTTGGATTTAAGAACAGCCTTAATATTCTCAAATCTAAAGGAGATACTTTTTGACACATTTTCCAATCCATTTTTATTTGGAAACGCTTGAAAATGACAGTTATTCCTATTCATAAATTATGTAATCAAGAAATTTTCCATTTTTTAGATAAAGGCAGAAAATATTTCATACAATACTGCCAAAGTGAGTGTTTTGAGCAAAATTTCGCGGCGCGACACCGGAAGAAAGAAGAAAAACGGGTCGTCATGTGACCACAATTGCTTATAACTCGATAAGTAATTTTTTGATCAAAATATGGAAAATTTATTGCGATTCTAAATCGCTTCACAAGTGGGGGGATGCCAATTTTGTACCTTTTAAACTGGGGACACAGTACCTTTTAAACTACTTTTTCAATTTTGAATAATGCTGTAATATACTGCAATATCTGCAGTGACATTATATTTAATACTATAAAGAAAATACAATTTCAAAAAAAAAAAAAAATCTTGTAGAAAAGCCTATTTAAATAAAATTTAAATGTAAAAAAAAAAAAAAAAAAAAAAAAAATATATATATATATATATATATATATATTTTAAATCCCAACTAATTTTTTAAATATCAATATTTTTGTTTCGAATTTTTTTCTTCATTCCTTAGATTATACTATACAAAACTGTGCATGGATTTTTAGATGTATGGGATATTACATTTAATATGAATCTTTTTCTCATTTGTATAGTAAAAAATCAAGGAAATTCAACAAACTCATAATTCAAATGCTTAGGAAAAAAAAAAAAAAAAAAAACTATAACCTTGAATGTTAAATCCATTCACAATTTTATGCAGGGATTTAAATAGTAAATAATTGTAAAAAAAAAATAATGAAATGTAAAATTGTAATTTTCTTAGGGTTATGGAAAAAAATTTCGAAGCAAAAATTTTCATATTTAAAAAAGTAATAGAGATTTTTAAAAAGCTAAAAATTATTCAAAAAATTTAAATTTTAGTTAAATAGGCATTTTTAAAGATTTTTTTTAAAAATAATATTCGCATTATAGTATTACACATAATACCACTACAGATATTACAGTATATTACAATTACTATTGAAAACTGAAAAATACTTTAAAAAGTACTGTATCCTCTTAAGTTTAAAAATGAGACAGAAAATTTGTCACAAAGTTTCGAATTGTTTTACAGGGGACTTGAGATCCAACCGGAGTAAAAGTCCCGGGGCGATTGTTTCAATTTGTTTATTGATCATCAAGCTCAGAATGTAAGTTATGCAACAATATGCCGTATCACTTCAAAGAAGAAATGAAAGTAACAAGTTTGACTGATGTTGGGGATAACAAAATTAATTCGTTTCAGGAATAAAAACAAATTCATGTACGCGCCACAAAGTTAGGGAATTTGGATACCTTAAATGGACATCAACACTGTTCTCCACAATTATGTTTTGCATTGTTCTAGTTTCAGCGTTAATTCTCGCCCAAGAGGATTAGTACAATTTTTTTTTTTCCTTTCTCTGTCAAAGCCTCTGATGAAGGGAAGCTCCCTATATCATACGAGAACAAACGTAATCAGGGTGGACTAAGTACCGGGCGTGGTTGGCTCCACACCCACTTGCGATGGGCCCGTTGCCACCTCAACAAAATCGAGTGTCATTATCGAGGACTCGGATCTATCTCTCTGATAACGAATATCGACCCGACGTGGAAGCGAATTTTGGTCGATGATTGAAAAAATATGAATTAATATGAGTAAAGTGGATGAATCATTTATGATCGTCTCTTTCGTATTTCTTCATTGGGAAATGGGATTTTGTATAATATTTCTACAAGGTATCGCACCAAAAGATTACTCTATAATTCGTTGGTTTTGGAAAAACGTAGTCTTGAATTCAGGGAGGGGGGGCATCCCCCACCCCCCTGGAACATTGAAAAGTTCCCACTGGAAGTGTTGAGATTTTATGCTTTTTAAGACTGTTCTCAACTGCTGTGCTCAACAAGCGCAAAACGTTTTGACATATTTACGAGTTCTTTTTTAACGGAAAGATAGAAAACTGGAAAGCCTGACCCTGGAAGTGATTTGGAATCGAGCTGTGTTTTCCATTTTTTGATCCATTGATTACTTATTGAGAAATAAGCGATTTTAATCACGTAACAAACGCGTTTTTCGCCCTTTCTTGAGTGTTTTTCTTCTTTCGCGCGGAAATTCGGTTCAGAACGCCTACTTTGACACTATTTTCTGAAAGATCTATTGCGTTTGCAAAAAAAAAAAAAAAAAAAAAACCCGGAAAAAACAGCTCGATGACAGAGTTTCTGAACAACAACACCTGCTCGTTTCACGCATTTCCAAACAAAAATAAATTAAAATTGATGTTACAAGGTTACCCTTTTGGATATGAAAACAGCCTTAATGGACAATTGTGCAATTCCCCCTCCCCCAAAAATCTAAAATACCCCCCCCCCCCCAGCCACACATGTCTTTCCCGGAAAAAATTCCTGAATTCAACACTGGAAAAACGCATAGTGTAAAAAAAAAAAAAACTCATAGATTTCTTAAGGCTCTCGGCTTCATTTCTCGAATTCCCTGCTCAACAAACACTAAACTTTCTGACTCATTAGGTGAGTTCGTTTTTCTTTTTTCGCGCGGAAATTCGGTTCAAAAAGTCCACTTTGACACTATTTTCTGAAAGATCTATTGCGTTTGCAAAAAAAAAAAAAAAAACCCGGAAAAAACAGCTCGATGACAGAGTTTCTGAACAACAACACCTGCTCGTTTCACGCATTTCCGAACAAAAATAAATTAAAATTGATGTCACAAGGTTACCCTTTTGGATATGAAAACAGCCTTAATGGACAATTGTGCAATTTCCCCTCCCCCGAAAATCTAAAATATCCCCCCCCCCCCCCCAGAGCCACGGATATCTCTCCCGGAAAAAATTCCTGAGTTCAACACTGGAAAAACGCATAGTGTAAAAAAAACTCAAAGATTTCTTAAAGCTGTTCTTAACTTCTCTGCTCAACAAGCTCAAAACGTTTTGACGCATTTACAAATTCATTTTTTAACGGAAAGATATAAAATTGGAAAGCCTGACCATGGAAGCGATTTGGAATCGAACTGTTTTTTCCATTTTTTGATTCATCCATTACCCATTCAGTTATAAGCGATTTCGACCACGTGACAAACCTGTTTTTCGCCCGATCTTGAGTGATTTTTCTACTTTCGCGCGGAAATTCGGTTCAAAACGTCCACTTTTACATTATTTTCTGAAAGATCTATTGCGTTTGCAAAAAAATGGGAAAAACAGCTCGATGACATATTTTCTGAACAACAACACCAGCTAGTTTCATGCATTTTCGAACAAAAATAAATTAAAACTTATGTCAGGAAGTTGACCTTTTGGATTTGAGAACAGCCTTAAGGCGGTTGGTTCTTAAATTCCCTGCTCAACAAACACCAAACTTTCTGACTCATTAGGTGAGTTCGTACTTATATAAATACGTAGCACCTATAGACGTCGTCTGGTCAGTCCGTCTGTCTGTCTATCAGTCTGTCCGCATAATAATAGCATAAAAACTACCCAACCGAATGGTTTGAAATTTAATATTTACAATCGTTGTAGGAATGTTTCGAGTCATTTCAAATTTTATGACAATCGAATCCAAACTTAAAAAGATATTCATAAAAGTTTTCTTCACTATATTAAATCCTATCATACGTGATTCAGTCAATGCTATCCCATGATCGGTCATGATTCTAGGTTGCCATGGTGATAACGTGCTATTTAAGGGGGGGGGGGGTCCTACTGTTTCCGTATGACTGAATTGAATCCACAGAATCGTAATCAATTTTGTATTGATGCATTTTTGCGTAAGAGTGCAACAGTTATTGCACCGAGATCTGAATATATATAAAACTAGTTACAGTACGAACACACCTCATTTGCCACATTTGATGTATAATTCCCGACTTGTTTTCAAACATAAAGGCACAAAATTCATAGGCGATTGCAGCGATTTTGGAATATTAAAAAATTTTTCATTTTTTTTTTATCAATAAATTACTTACCGAGTTACAAGCAGTTTTAGTCACCTAACGACAGAGTTTTCTTGCTTTTAGCGTTGCCACGTCCGGGAATTCGGTTCAAAACACCAGCTTCGACAGTATTTTCCGAAAGAACTTTTGAGTTTATTAAAAAGTGGAAAACGTGTTTCAATTACACAGTTATCACCTGGCAATTTTATATGTTTCTGAACAAAAATAAATTAAAAGATATTTCAGAAAGTAGCTTCTTTGGGTTTGAGAACAGCCTTAAGGGGGTCCGGGACACATTTTAAAATCATTTTTATTATTCTTAATTATTTAACTTTATTTTTATTATCTTAATATCTTATTGTTATTAATTAAAATTCTGAACTTTTTTGTGATGGTTAACCATATCATTTGTAAATAAAATCGCATGAAAAAACTTCTCATAATTTGTTAAAAAAATTTTTAATTTAAAATTTATTAAAAAAGTGGGGTAACTTAAAATCCTTATAACTCGAAATATTATTTATAGAATTTAAGTTTGTTTTCATTTAAATAAACAGAAATATATAAATTTTAATTTTGATTCAGCATTTTTTAAAATATTAATTTAAACAAAAATTAAAAATATAAAAAAAATGATGTAACTTAAAAAAAAAAAATTATATATTAACAAAAGTAAATATCTTTTTCAAATTTGCTGAATCAAAATTAAAGTAAAACAATTGAAAAATACATGTTTCAAGCTTGAACCATTTATTTTTAACGGTTCTTGACTTATAACAATTTAAATACGTGAAATGGTGAAAAAATCCCATCATGGAAAAAAAAAAAAGAATTTTCACAAGAAGTCGTTTCCATGAAAACCATTGCTTGAAAGCTAGATTTTGAAAACAAATCAAAACGAAATAATTAATATTTCCTGTTCTAATTAAGACAGAAACATGATTTAAACGCCATTTTAAGCAGAAGAAAACAAAGTAATTTTTAATGAAATAGTTTTTTTTGAAAATCTGAAGATTTTTGTGTTCCGGGCCCCCTTAATGTAGAAAAATATAATATAAACAATAAGTCTTGCCCAGTGATGACATTCCCCCCCCCCCAACCGAGGGTATGGAAAGGTCCTTTTTAAGAAAATGTGCGATTTTATGCTTATAATTAGTCTAAAAGTGTAATGCCCCCTTACCCCGAACTCTCCATGGTCCTCCCCCACGGAGCTTCAGAAGCCCCTCCCCCCCCTCGAAGAAAAATGTCTTAATTTAACACTGTGTGGGAGTCGGTATTCCGAACTCTACATTGGAGCTGCGTTTGCTTATTACTACTTATTATATTTGTTTTTAGTTTCTTTTTCCATCAAAGTAACTTTTAGAAATTTATTCTCGTAAAATATGACTATAAACTAAGAAAAACTTTTGTCAACTAAACCCCTCCAAATCTTTCAAAACTTGTAAAAGTTTTCAAAAAAATGTTTACAAAAATTTCGCAGCTGAAGCTTTCAAAGTTACATTTATCAAAATCAAATTGCTTTTACCAGAAACCCAAAACAACACAACAGCTTTTCATTTCTGCGCGCATGAGGAGTTTAAACCAACATAAATTTTAACGCTTTTAAAAGAAAAAAAAAACACACATACACTTAATAGTTGCATTAGAGTAATAATAACATCCAAGGCCGTTATTGGACAAACCCCATAATGTAGTTCTAAAAGTTTTAAAGCTCTTTATTTATAATTCCAGAGTAAGCTGTAAAGAGGCAACGCGTTCGCTTTCGTAGACGAAAACTAAGCATTAAAACGATCGTTAAAAA